>JAZDUH010000066.1:10270000-10407500 GCA_036419115.1 Scarus forsteni | reverse complement strand
GAAATTTAGCAGGTGCCGTACTTTATATAAATGACTCTGGGGACAAACTTGGTCATTCCATATGAACTCAACCAGAAGTCCCATGGTCTAAGTCAAGACCTTTTCAGGTTCCCTCCTGCAGATGGTCCAGACCTCAAATTGAAAGAGTCAAGCATCAACAGACTTTTGGAAATTACTGTAGACTGACACTGACCCCTGAAAATACTTTATTTTCCATTGTCATGCTTAAAAACATCACCAATTTGGAGACCACTATCTCAGAAAGAAGAGATAGACATTTTCTGATGTGAGAATATGACAGCCTGAGGCAAAATTACCCAGGAAACACATTTCAGACAGAAATGTTTGGTTGTTTCAGTGATTTTGGCATCAAAAGTAGTATGGGAGGTAGGGCCTTCAGTTATCAGGCTCCTCTTCTCTGGAACCATTTACCGACCACAGTTCGGGAGTCAGACTCCCTCTCTACCTTTAAGGTTAGACTTAAAACATTCCTCTTTGATAAAGCTTTCAGTTAGGGACCAGCTTATAGTTTATAAATTAGTTCATAAATTAGACTCATAATTAAGATGCAATAGGCCTAGACTGCTGGGGGGATCTGGCACATTGGGCTCAGTCTCTCTCCACATCTGCTTTTGCCCCTTTTGTTTGCTCCTGTACTCGTCTCTGGCTCTTGTCTTGGTGGCCTGAGACCCTTGGTGGAGACTGCTTGCTGCCGTGGAGTCACAAAGCCTCAAAAACTACAATTATAGACATGACACATAGTTGGCCATTTTATTAGGAACATTCCATTCCCATTATCATTATAGCTGTTCATGTAGATATTAGCATGATCTTCCTATCCACGGTCAATACATCTACAGTATCTATTCTTTTTCACCACATAGCCATGAGGTCCCTCTTGAAAATGGGATGTCACATCTCAAGAGGCCTTTAACACATTCATACTTAATGGGGATTTTGGAAATTACTGTAGACTGACACTGATCCCCTGAACATGGTTTATTTTCCATTGTCATGCATAAAAACACCACCAACTTGGAGACCAATATCTCAGAAAGAAGAGATAGATATTTTCTAATGTTAGAATCTGACAGCCTGGGGCAAATTTAACCAGGAAACACATTTCAGCCAGAAATTTTTGGTTGTTTCAGTTATTTTGGCATCTAAAAGTGGATACTCAAGATTATACACAATTCATCCAGAGTCAGAATCAGGAACAACAGCTCGTTTAAAGACCCAGAGTTCAGAAAGACTAAAGACCTCCCACTTACATTTTGCATATGTTCAATATTCATGTAGAGATACCAACACAGTTTTTTTTTTTTTTACCCAAATCTGAGTCGGTCACTGTGGATGATTTCTGGACTTTGGTTGAATTTCTATGGACTGACCAAACTGTTCTTTATAAACACACTGTTGTGAATTCATGATGTTGTTCTAAATCAACAAAACAGGATCTTGACTAAAAAAGAAATTGATATTTTGACCCACTAACAATATCTGAATATATCAGGATGTCTAGGAACATGTTTAGTAAAACTATCCAATCAGCTGATCCTCTCAGCTCTATATTAAACAGCAGGTCTACAGTCAGGATATGTCTGAACAGGGCATGGAGATAAAACTATTTACTGTGCCTACTAAAGTGCCATGCGACTAAATGGAAGAACAATAACTCTATAAAATAACTCAAACTTGAATCCAGGTTATATTTCTCTCCGGTTTGTTCAGCATCAGTTTATTGCTGTAGCTCTGATTCAGTCCTGGATGTGATTTTAATGTTGAGATTTGGCTCAAATCAGCTCCAGACATCTAAAACCTCAAATCAGACTGTCTGGTCTCTGAGGATCAGAAGGAAGAGCGAGTAAACTTCAGTCTCAGACCTTTGATTCATCAAACAGTCTGAGCTAGCTGAACGTTAGCTAAAGGCTAACCTGCTACATCTACAGTAAACACGATCAGAGAAGAAGAAAGAAAACAAACCTGCTCTCTCTTTAAGATCCTGAAACCCGGACATTTGACACTCATCCAAGAGTCAAAGAAGGAGAAGAAAACTCTGAAGACTTTAAGAGGATTACTTAGAGACAACAGGACGATGTCCCTCTTTTTCTTCTTCTTCTTCTTCTTCCGTTTTTTTCCCTTCTTCTTCCTCATTTCCGGCTTCCATCTTCTTCTTTGCGTTTTTGGCAGTTAGCAAACATCGAAATGGTGCATTTCCGCCACCTAGTGGTAAGAACTGTGGACCAGAATATCCTAACTACTTGAATATTTTTATTTTTTTTTATTTAACCTTTATTTAACCAGGAAGTCCCATTGAGATTAAAACATCTCTTTTACAAGAGAGACCTGGCCAAAATAGCAGCTGTACAGAGTCACAGTACATAGAAAATGACACAACACAAACAACAGGTAAAAATAAATAATCAAGTACACATAAATGGCTTTCAAGAAAAACAACCACATGCCTCTGTCACCACACTCTTAATGATGCTCTTAAATTCATTAAGAGATATCATTGAATCCAGTTTTAGTTATTTTATATAGAATATAAAATAATGATAATGATAATAATAATAATAATTATTATAATAATAGGAATAATAACAATAATAATAATAACAGTAATAATAATTATAACAACAACAACAACAATAATAATAATAATAATAATAATAATAATAATAATAATAATAATAATAATAATAATGATAATAATAAATGAATAAAAATATATCTGATTCTCTGTCAGCTGTGTTTGTTTGAGATACTGTAATAACATAGCACATACTCTTGTTTGGACTTGTTTTGTAGAATGTCAAAAACACACATATTCTCTCCTGAGACCACTAATTTACTGCCTTCTTTAAGTTTCAAATTTGGGACAATGCATGATAACATGTTCTACTGTTTCCTGTTGTTCACAGTTATCACAACTACCTCTTTCATGCTTTTCCATTTTAAATAAAGTACTAGTTAACCCACAATGTCCAAATCTTAATCTTGATATAATCGTTTCACTTTTTCTATTCAAACTAGCTCTCCTCATTTTTCCAACCTTCTTTTGTATTCTATAATACCACCTCCCAGTTCTTTCTTGCTCCCATTTTTTCTGCCACCTGTCTTTCAATCTCATCCTCACAATACCTTTCACCTCCATTCTGCTGTTACCCACTGCCACGTCAACTTGACTGTCGTTTGTGGCCTTCTTTGCCTCCCTGTCCGCCTGCTCATTTCCTCTGATTCTTATATGTGCATGTATCCATACAAACATGACTGTTATCCCCATCATGTGAATCCTGTACATTGTTTGATTTCTGTTAAAATATCTGGTCGACTGTCTGAGTGATTGTTGATTGTGTTGGGCTGGAAATAAGGTAATATTCAGGAGGTCCTTGAAGAGATTTAATCCAGATCTATTTGTGGCAGACACTGGTAATGTGCAATGGTCAGATATATTTTTAGAAAAAGACCCAGAAATTGCTCTAGAAAAATTCATGTTTAAATCAAATAGACTGGTTGACAAGCATGCCCCTTTGAGGAAACATAGTTTAACAGTGCCCCATGGATGAATGACGAGCTAAAGGCTCTAATGATGCAGCGAGATAAAGGCAAGAAGGCCTTTAATCAGTCAGGATGTTTACATGATAGGAAACTATATCCTAAATTAAGAAATAAGGTCACTAAATTGAATAAAAACACAAAAAAGTATACTATCAACAGAAAATTAGTAATGCTAAGAATGACAATAAGAAAATGTGGAAAACACTAAATGAAATTATGGGTAGGAGACTTAGTTCAAGTTCCAATTATGTAGACTGTGATGGCATTTATATTACAAAAAGTTCTGAAATGGCTAATTATTTTAATAATTTTTTCACCAACAAAATAGTAAAATTAAGAGAGAACATGCCTCCATCAACTAGTTCCATGTCAGTTGGTATATTAAAAAAGAACTTATGAAGGAGAAAGACTGCACTTTTGAGTTTACGCTGGTTAATGTCACTATGGTTGAGAAAATGTCGCAAATTTCTAATGATACATCTTCAGGTATTGACAATTTGGATGGTAAATTTCTAAAGGTAGCAGCTAAAGAATTATCTATTCCTTTTTGCCATATTTTTAATAGATGTCTTTCCAGCTCCTTCTTTCCCTTACTATGGAAAGAAGCTTAGCTAATACCACTGCCCAAAGACAAAAAAGCTGCATTTTGTGGGCTAACAGTAGGCCTATAAGTCTACTACAGGTTCTCAGCAACTTGTTGGAGAGGATGGTTTTTAATCAAATACAACAGTAGTTTTTAAGTAATCAGTTAATCACACAATTTCAGCATGCATACAGGGCTGGTGACTCAACTAACTCTGCCATTGTGCATATGACTGATAAATGGCTAGAGGAATTGGATAATAAGAAAATGATTGGAACAGTCATGCTTGATTTCAGTGCGGCGTTCGATGTCATGGATCATGAACTGCTAAGGTCCAAACTGAAGGAGTATGTTTTTGTTATCTCAAACTCTCTCCTGGATGGATAGTTATCTGTCTGGGAGGATGCAAAGAGTGTTTTATAATGGCAGTCTATCCGCAAGTAAGAATGTAATATGTGGGGTCCCTCAGGGGAGTTGTTTAGGCCCTCTTTTATTTTCCATTTTTACTTCCGCCAAGGAGGTTATGTTTTTGGGAGAGTTTGTCTGTCCATCTGTCCATCCGTCCATCTGTCCGTCTGTGAACAAAATAACTCAAAAAGTAACGGATGGATTTGGATGAAATTTTCAGGAAATGTTCAGCATAGGAAAAGGAAGAAGTGATTTGATTTTGGTGTTGATCCGGATCAGCGTCTGGCAGCCATGGCAAAAAAATGTGATTTCTGTTAATAACTACTAAATTTAAATAGATGTCATTATGAATCCAGTTGAATGAAATGAATTATGAATCCGGTATGTTTTCATGGTCAAGGAATCTAAATATTTCAATGAATTAAAGGTAGGAGTAATATTTATGGTGACAATAATGACAATATGGCTGAGGACTGTGGCTTTCTAGTTATAAATGATATGCCCTATGTTCTAGAGCAAGCCAATATGGTCATGTGTGGGGATGATTCAACCATGTTTTGTGCTGCAACTACATGTAACATACTAAATGAATTGTTATCAAAATGAATTATTATTAGTGTTGAACTGGATCAGAGAAAAATTAGTCTTGAATGTGTCCAAAGTCAAAGTGCATTGTCTTCGGTACTAGAGATATGCTGGCTAGAGATAACCGATTAAGTCTGTCCATTGAGGGTATCTCAATACAGCAAGTCACTAAAATTAAGTTATTGGGGGTCACAATTGATGAGCACTTGACATGGTCAGATCACATTAATGCTATTGTTGTAAAAATGGGGCAGGGCATTGCCGTAACGCGTAGATGTTCTTCCTATATCACACCATCAATTAGAAAGTAGGTAATGCAAGCATTGGTTCTCTCTCATTTGGAGTACTGTATGGTTGTGTGGTCCTCTACTGCTAAAATGGATTTTTAAAAAATCCAGTTAGTTCAAAATAGAGCTGCAAGTGTTAGGGCTTTGTGTAATGTAGGACCCAGAGCAGAGGCGGAGATTAATAAAGGGTGAAAAACCAGGTTTTATTTACAAGTCCCAAAAAATAAATAATCACAACGTGCTATATACAGAAGGTGGTGGTGGTGGCGGGAGCTCGTGGAGACCTGTAAGACACAAAAGAGAGGTGATGAGTCTTGAGGCAGGGAAAGAGCAAAAATCCAAGCACCATGAAAACGAGCAGAGAAAAAAGCTCCGAGTTGCGGAGACAAAGCTTAAGGCCAGAACTCGTGTTAGGAACACTAACCACAAGATGAGTAATCAGCCGGCGTCGAGCAGAGGAAGCCTCCGGCTTATATAATGGGAGTCATCAGGGAGGATGAGGAACAGGTGATGACTTCCAGGTGCTCTCAGCTCCACAGCACCGCCCATGCCACACTCACAGGAAGGAGAGAGAGGGAAAGGAGACAACCCGAGAGGGGAGGGGAGAGGAACGAACTGGAGGAGAGTGGTGAACCCTCACAGCAAGATTAGTACTTAATTGCTCTTTGAAAACCAATCTAGCAAGGATGCATCACAGTTTGGCATGATTATCTGTCGAGGCTAAGTTAACATCTAGTATCATAAAATTTTCTAGAAATGCGATTATGGAGAGGAAGCCAGATTTCTTTAGTGAACAATTAAAAAATGCAGGTCTAAATCATAATCATAAAACTAGACAAGTAAGCTTGGGTTATTTAAAACTTCCAAAACCAAATTCAGAATTACTTAAAAAAATGTTTTTATAGAGCCATTCAGCAATGGAATTTTTTACCTGAAAATATTAAAAGAATCAAAAGTAAATACTTATTCAAACGATCTATCAAACAAATATTAATGAGAGAGACCACACAATTAGAATAATTAGAATAATCAATGTTTTTTGTGTTTGTTTTCAGTTCTGTTTTGTTTGTGATTGATGTTACTTTGATTTACACTGACATGCGTCAGTTCTTGTTTGTATGATTATTGTATGTTGTTTATGTTGATGTTGATGCTTTATGTGGACCCCAGGAAGATTAGCAACAACAACAGTGGAAGCTAATGGGGATCCGAATAAGAATAAAGAATAAAGAATAAAGACTGGTAAGGGATGAACTGAAATCCCAGCAAATGACTGATCTTAATGGTCTTGTGTCTTCTATCCACTGTGTTGTTAGTAAAATTGCGAGCAACACTAACACAGTTGGGACATCTCTCCTTCCCTTAACAAGCTGCAGCTATATATGCCCATATCTCTGACATTTATAGCAGCGATGTGGGGGAGATGTATAAGCTCTGACAGGAAAACTCATGCACCCGATTCAGACCCATTCAGGTAGTGCATTCCCCTGAACTTCAAAAAGTACTGACAGACTGTCAACCTGTTCACCATTAACTGTTTTCTGTAGTCCTTTAACTCTACTTACCTCAGCTCCACAAATAATCCTCTTGAGTCTCTCCAAATCCTCATTCATAGGAATACCTATTATCAGTCCCCTCACCAGTTTCCTCTCACCCAAAACTCTCCTTTCACTCACCATTTTCTTACAAATACTTTCAATCTGTAACGCTTTGTTCTTCTGTCCATCTGTTTTAAAAATCACAAACAAACTTCCATCCCTCAGGACTTGGGCCATTCCCAACTCTCCTATCTTTTTCTTTAACTCCCTTGATGCTATAGGACTCACCTGCAAGTGTTCATCCTCCCGTCTGAATGTTACTTTAGATTCTTCTTACACTATTGTTTTACAAACCATGCTTCCTCCATCCTCCGAGCTGTTTTCTTCAAGACTTCTTTTGGTTGTCTGGTTCTGATCATACCCTCATCTCGCCTGTTTACCCCCGACCACCTTCCTCTCTGACTCTCGGCTACACACCAGCTCCCTAACTCCATGTTGTCCTCCTCCTCATCTCCATGTGTTGCCATTCTGATCCAGTCAGTCAGAGATCAGTTTATGCCAACCGCTAAATCAAAATTCAAAAATATATTTATCACAAGCAAAAACCAACTTTGAGAATTGTTTGCTTGAAACACGCGCCACTGCTCCACTTCCGTCTTCCGCCTCCAATCCACTCCCCACTGCACCAAACCAAAGCGAGAGACCTCGGCGTATCACTGCCCTCCACTGGTCTTGTACTTAATCATATCTTCCTCTACTGTCCAGATTCATGCAGGAACTTCAGCACTGCTCTGGACAGCATTTTGTCACAGGGTGAGGAGTAGCGTGCACGTGTGCCTGATCAAGTCTGATCACCACTCTCACTTGAGAAAACGGGAGAAACGCTGTGGAGAACGCTGTGACAGCAGGACGACACCTTGTTCAGGTGCGGGAGATAGCGCAAGAGGAGCGATTCAGACTGAGAACTGCTTACCTGCCGCCAGGCAGTCGAAAGAGCAGAGGCACGCTTGAGGCAGAAAAGTTTCCTGGGCTTTATGTCAGTCAAAAGGGCGAGATGGTCTGGGTTGTTCAAGGACAAGAAAGGCGTGAACTGGTGCAGGAGGAGATCTGAGCTGAAGTGGAAGAGGAACGCACACCCCCTGGTGGTTTGCCTGGACGAAGGTGTCTGATGATTAAAGACCCTAAACAACCTATGACCCCGGGTACATCACTGACGACATGTCCAAGTATCACCAGTAAGTGTATTCAAAGAATCTCATTGTTAATTAAAGATGGTGTTTCCTCAGTCCTCTTATGCTGCCCAAAGGCGTTGGGGACACTGCTGGCGCCATGACCTTGAACTATTGGCAGACACCATGCAAAGTCAATGTACAGCTGCGAGGCTAACCCTTCTGCGATGTGTCTGCTGCATAAAAGACGATCACTTTACTCGTCCCGCGATGTCAAATAAAAAAAAAAAAAGGATCTTTTCAGGCGATGTCGTGTGTGCTGTGCGGCAACAACCAATCAGTGGTGTGTGCGTGTGTGATGGTGCCTGTGACAGACAGTTTTTCATCTGGACTACTGAGGAACAATCCATGTACGTGTGGGAAACATTAGTCAGTGAGGACATTAGTTCCGCCTATACGGACCATGGGAAGCTCACAGATAATGCTGCTGCAGGGCATCAGCTGCAGTATTTTGTGGTTGATAAGTGAAAGGAAAGGATACAGCTGGAATAATGTTCGCTTATACATCCTATTATATATGATATGATCGTGGTGAAACTCGAGCAGACATGACATCACCGAGCAACGGCCGATGGCAACGGTGACCAAAATGCGGTATTTAAGGACGCGCAACACTACGTTAGTGGGCGACGCAATTTTGGTAGCTGGGTCGCTTGCGGTGTGAACGCAGCATTACTCTGTTTCTGTTACAGGCAGAAGCCACCAAGCCACTACAGCAGCACTCAAGGGGGGTGAGATGGGGCCAAAGAAGGTGAGCACAATTACAGAAGATGAAGTTGAAGAAATCAAGAAATCTCTTAATTTTATGTCAGAAGGGATTTCTAATATTTTAGAAAAACAGAAGATTAGAATGAACTTGATAGATGAAATTAAAAAACTGAAAAAGCAAAATGCTGAATAGGGCAGAAAAAGACATTTACTTGAGTGGTGGGTTGCAGATCTCTTTTTTTTCCCAGCAATGTCTTTTCAGCCGGGCACTGTGTCTGATGGCAGCGTTGGAAAGACCAATGCAATTTTTTTCTTGCAGTTGGAGATATGTGAATATGATTCACTGCTACAGTGACCATTACCAGCCCTCCCTGTAGGCTACTCCATCAAATCAAACTTTATTTATCCCCTGATGTGAGCTGAAGGGGGGGCCGTGCCACACCACAGTGAGTTGCAGATCTTGAACAATACTCAAGGCTGAATGACATTATGGTTAGTGGCTTGGAAACTTAAACACAGGTTGGAAATCGTCCAACTTGCTAAACCAGAAAGCTCGTAACAAATGATACAGAGATCGAAAGAGTGTTTGAAATCAAATTTATTGGTGTGATAATAGATGAGAAACTGGGCTGGAAATCACACTTTAACTACATCAAAGGAAAAATATCCAAGTCAGTTGCAATTTTATATAAAGTCAGATATTTTCTGAATAAATCTTCCTTATACATTTTGTACTGCTCTTTCATACTCCCATACATGAATTACTGTGTTAAGGTGTGGGGGAAAAACACAGAGTCGATCTTCATCCTAAAGAAAAGAGCAATAAGAATCATAAACAAAACCACATACAGAGAACCAACAAACCAACTTACTGCATTAAATTCAAGGATCTGGTAGATTATAAAACTATCAAAATTATGCATAAAGTTAAAAATCATGAGCTACCAAACAGAATCCAAAGGTTATTTCAACTGAGAAAAGACACACATCATCTTCAAGGAAATTTTATGGTCAGAAAACAACCAATGAAAAAAAATATGAAACTTGCTGTGTCTCAGTTACAAGAGTTACATTATGGAACAGCTGCAGTGATGAACTGAAATCATGTAAATCAATAGGTAGGTTAAAAAACATCTTTAAAAATCAAACATTGAATGCAATCGAAAAACAAAGAAAATTGGTAACATCATGTTTATTGTGTTTCCAGTGACATGTCACTATTGTATTTGTTTTGAAATTTCTTTTTGTTATTATTTGTCTGAGCCTTTTGTTGCTTTTAGTTGCTAAATACATTTTCGGCTATGACCTGAAGAGGCTCCAGGGTAAACTTAAGTAAGACATTATGAAAAGGAATAAGGGGTGGGACTAGATAAGTTTGTTACTTCTTCCTACACCCTTTTCAAACTGAATCTGTCATATTTCTTTGCAAAGATAAATGAGAGTAGAAAAAATGCTGTAATAGCTATTTGCCTTTGCTTACCTTGATATTTTATTTTGTTGGATTTGTATAGATGTATATATATGTATGTTTTCCATTTCAGTTCAAAATAAGTATTCATAATCATCATCAGAATCTCTTCCTCGTGTCTTTGTCTCTGTGTGTAACTGTGTGTGTGTGCTGTCTGTGGAATGTAAGGGTGGGGGTGGGTTGTACTTTTCATTGTATGCAATTTTAAACATTAGTTCTCTAATTCATGCCGTTTCTTTATTTTTTTGTCAAGCACTTTGCACAAAAAAAATAATGAAAAGTGCTATACCAATGGAGTTTGATTGATTGATCTCTTTGGAGCCATGAGGACGGTTCGCTTAAGATTTTTTTTCAACCACAAAAGCTCAAGCTTTGATTTTAGAATGGAGTCTCATATGCTTAGCCAAGCTCCTTCTATGACTAAACCTTCTATCACACTGTGAGCAGCTGTACGGTTTCTCTCCAGTGTGAAGTCTCATATGCTCAGTCATTCTACTTTTATGTCTAAAACTTTTACCACACTCAGTGCAGCTGTAGGGTTTCTCTCCAGTGTGAATTGTCATATGCTTTGTCAGATTAACTTTCCCTTTAAAACTTTTACCACACTGTGAGCAACTGTAGGGTTTCTCTCTAGTGTGAACTCTAATATGACTATCCAGACCACATTTTCCTCTAAAACTTTTACTACAATGAGTGCAGCTGTATGGTTTCTCTCCAGTGTGAATTCTCATATGCTGAGTAAGACTACTTTTGTATCTGAAATTTATACCACACTGTGGGCAGCTAAAGGATTTCTCTCCTGTGTGAATTCTCTTGTGCCCATTGAGATGACTTTTGTGTCGAAAACTTTTACCACACTCAGTGCAGATGTAGGGTCTCTCTCCAGTGTGAACTCTCATATGTTGACGCAGACTACTTTTGTGTCTAAAATTTTTTGTACACTGTGAGCAACTGAAGGGTTTCACTCCAATGTGACCTCTGTTGTGCTCAATCAGTTTACCTTTAAATCTAAAACTTTCACCACACCGTGAGCAACTGTAGGGTTTCTCTCTAGTGTGAACTCTAATATGACTATCCAGACTACATTTTACTCTAAAACTTTTACCACAATGAGTGCAGCTGTATGGTTTCTCTTCAGTGTGAATTCTCATATGCTTTGTCAGACTACATTTGTGTCTAAAACTTTTACCACACTGTGAGCAGCTGAATGGTTTCTGTCCATCGTGAACTTTCATATGCCCAATCAGACGATCTTCTGCGCTAAAATTCTTACCACAATGAGTGCAGCTGTAGAGTTTCTCTCCAGTGTGAATTCTCATATGCTTTGTCAGACTACTTTTGCGTCTGAAACTTTTACCACACTGTGAGCACTCAAATAGTTTATCTCCAGCATGAACATTCATATGCCCTACCAGAATACCTTTCAGTCTAAAACTTTTACCACACTCAGTGCAGTTGTAGGGCTTCTCTCCAGTGTGAATACTCATGTGCCTTGTCAGATAACTAATTCTTTTAAAACTTTTTCCACACTGTAAGCACCTGAAGGGTTTCCCTACTGTTTGCATTAAGTCAAGACACTCTTTATGTTTCAGTCTTTTACCACGTTCAGAGCAGCTTTGTGATTTTTCTGCTGTCACTTCCCTCCAATCAGCACTGTCATCAGTCTCTGCTTCAGAACAGTCTTCAGCCTCTGATTGTGCATCTCTCTGGTGGTCAGAGTATCTGTCTGCCTCTGGTCCACACTCCTCTCCATCAGATCCTCTCTCCATCTCTTCAGTTTTAATTTCATGGAGCTGTGAGAACTCAGGCTCCTCTTCATCATCTTCACTCTTCACAGGGACAGGAGCAAAAGTGAATTTGATATCGGCCTCTTCTGGTCCTTGAAGCTGCTCCCCCTCCTGACTGCTCCAGGGTTCCTCTGGTTCCTCTTTAATGTGCAGAGGCTCAGTCATCTTCTGGTTCAGACTGGAGCTCCTCTCCTGCAGCTGTGAAGGAACCTCCTCTTTACTCTCTCAAGGCTGCTGGACCTCCTCACAAACCTGTAAAATACAGAAGCACAGAATTCTCAGAGACTGGTACATGGACTGGATCATAGAAAGAGCTTTCCTTGTCTTTCTAACTACTCAAAGCAGTTTTACATCACAGGCCACATCAACCCTTTCATACCCACTTCAAAAGTATTCACACACAGTAGGAGCAGACTGGGGTGAAGTGTCTTACTGAACGACACACTGACAGGTGACAGACAGAGCTGGGCTTGAACCTACAACCTTACGATAATTAACGGATCAGATTTTCCCACTGATCTAAATCAGGACAATGCTTTTTATTAAAGTGCTCAAGGTTCAACATGATCTCTTAAAAAGCTCTGTTTTTCTCTCCTGACTGTGTGAGGGACAGAGTGTGTTTAATTATTGATTGTCTTGTCATTTCTTCTTTTTTTAATGTATTTTTGGGCATTTTGTGCCTTTATTGATAGGAGAGAGACAGTGGATAGGCTTGTGAAAGGGGGTGAGAGAGTAGGAGAAGACACTCTGCAAACTGGTCACAGGCGGGATTTGAACCTGGACCGGCAGAAGCAGGTACATGGGGTGCCTGGTTGCTAACCACTCCGCCAAACCAGTATCCCGTCTTGTCATTTCTCTGAAAATCACTAAACATTCTGAACATTTGTTTCTGGATGTGACGCCCTGGATTAAGTGAATACCTGTGTGTTAAATTCTTCAGTAATATGTATAAATCAGACACCAGTTTGATGGAAGAAAACAACTCAATAAAGAAGATGTGATATTTAGCAAAATAACCTCCAAATCACTTATAGCATGAGGAAGGCAGAAATAAAACAAATACACAGTGAGAAACTTGGGGAGGATGGTGTGCTGCCTTGGCTCTCTGCTGTTGCTGAAAAGGCCGAGTCCCATGTGGAGGCTGCTGGCACACTCCACACCGGCATGGAGCCTCATCGAGTCTCTAGTATGACCACAGTGGACCTCCGCTTAGCCCTCTGCAGAAAGGAGGTGGAGACCAAGAGCAAGAGGCTTGAGGTGCAAGCCATGCAGAATCAGGGCATTAGAGCTTGAGAGAGGAGCCTCCACCCCATTGTCTGTGAACCAGAGTGTTTATTCTGCCTCCCCAGAGTTTGATATTAGCAAACACATTGCTTTGATTCCCCAAGTTCGTCAATCTGAGATTGATTCCTATTTCAGTGCTGTTGAGCCAATTGCAGCTGCTCTAAGGTGACCCAAGGAGTCTTGGTCACTGCTGCTTCAATGCAAACTTGTGGGCAAAGCGCAAGAAGTGTACACAAGTTTGTCAATTGAGCAAATTTTAAATGATGATGTGCTTAACAAAACTGTGCTTCAAGCCTGCGAGCTGGTACCTGAACCAACAGACAAACATTTAGATAAAATGTTAAAACTGCCAACCAAACCTATGTAAAGTTTGCACCATTTAGATCCACTTCAGTCTTCCTACCAGCTCTGACGTGGTGCCGAGGACCCCATCTTCATGATTTGATAAAGTTGGGCCTTCCTTACTGGGGGAGAAGCTGAAAGGGATGCAGATGTAGGCTCCTCTGGTCCTGGATTGTTGACTACCTGACTGAAAGACAACAGAATGTTCGGCTTCCCAGGGGACAGTCCTCTCTATTCCTCTTCCCCCTGTACACCACAGATTTCAGCCACAACACTGAGACCTGCCATCTTCAGAAGATTTCTGATGACTCAGCTGTAGTGGAGTGTATCAACAGGAGGGATGAGGACCAGGACTGTGGTGGGTGGCGTTGTCTCATGGTGTGAGCAGAACCACCTACAGGTCAAAATGACAAAGACCAAGGAGCTGGTTGAGGATCTGAGAAGGGAAAAGAGTCCAGTGCCCCCCATTTACATCCAGGATGTCCAGGTGGACATCCTTGAGGAATATAAATTCTTGGGGGTGTATGTGAACCACATACGGGCCTGGACCAGGAACACCAAGGCTTTCTACAAGAAGGGCCTGAGCTGCCTGTTCTTCTCCAGGAGGCTGAAGTCCTTTAACATCTGCAGGACGATGCTGAGGATGTTCTTCGAGTCTGTGGTGGCCAGTGCTGTCCTTCATGCAGTTGTGTGCTGGGGCAGCAGGCTCAGGGTAGCACACACTATTACCCCTTTCAGACTGAACAAAAAACCTGTTTAAACCTGGTAACAATCAGCTCCTGTCAGCGGTTTGAAAGGGTTTAACAGCATTTTGACCCAGGTTGACTAACGTTGCAAGCGACACAGGTTTTAATCAGCTCGTGTCCGACTGGTTTCAGTGAGAACATCACACCCCGGTCCACCCGCTAAGTTATGGCTAATGACGCTAATGACGTCGACATATCGTCCCCACAATTCCGCAAATTCCATCTGCCTTTGTATCATCAGTGCTGAGTTTGTACATTTTTATAGAGGGTCAAAAGTACAAAGTACAGAAAACTCTGTCCATTGCCTCCATGCTCCTCTCCATTGTTAACATGGAGGGGCTACGTCATGCTGATGATGTCATCAACATGATGGCATCAGCTTGATGCACCAGAACAATAAACAAAGCCAGGCAGCTCTTCTGCAGCCAATTAGACCCAGGTCTGCTGGCAGTGGGAAAAGAGTCAATTGCCGATTGGTAGCGGGTCAATCCACGTTTAAAAAAAACTGTGTTGACCCATTGAGCTCATTCAGTGGCAGACTCATCTCATTGTGTTCATATTGTAAATAGTGTCGATGTTAACAGTGTAAATTCCCTTTTGCTTTTCCATAGTCTCACATGTTGTTTACTAACATTCATAATGAAGTTGATTCACGGCTTAAAGATTCTGCAATGTGCTTTCTTATTTTCACTTATTTTTATTCCCTCATCTATTTTAATGTCTTTTTCTATTCCTACTGATAAACTTTGTATAAATGGAACTGAAACAATGGAAACTCCCCCTTGGGGATAAAAAAAAGAAAATAATTTTAATTCTGATTTTAACAAACACCAGTACTTATAGTTTGGCTCCTCTAAACATCTCAATAAAATAAATACATCATTACAGTGAAACGACAGAGGCCATAACTTCATATTAAAGGTGCTATGAGGAGAATTTATCGCCGGCGTAATGCTGCGTTCCAGTAACCTTGGAAATGGGAGTGACATCATCTCCCACTTATCGGCGTTCCAGTTGAAGTCAGAAAAAAACATGCCATCTACCAGGCTATTGTTAGCTGTTGTTAGCACGCCCTGCGTTGTTGTATGAAGAATGTGATTATCACTATGGCAGCATTTTTGTAAATATAAATCTAACAATACGATGTATACAGCTGATCTAGAGCGACACACCCCAGTCAGAAGTGGAAATTAAAGGGATTATTACAGGAGCTAAATAACTGTTCACACTGCGGGCATCCATCTTCGATTGACACCTCGGGGTGGCGAGGTTTCACTGAGTTCCCAGTAGGAAATTCCGACTTCGGGGGACGTTCCAGTTTTAGTTTCCCACTCGGAGCTCAAAATTCCTACTTCTGACTACAACTTGAACGCACGGGAGACGTGAAGCCAAATGTGTTTTTTTGTTGTGGTAAATGCAGCATGGATCTTTGTCGGAACTCTGCATTGCTTTACAACTTCTTTTTCAACAACTTACAGGATGCAAAGCCACGAGGTAATGTATCTCTTTCTAGTTACGTAGCGGTAGTTTTTGATGTGTGACGACAAGCAATGCGGGGAAAAGTTATTATCGTCGTTGTAGCCGGCTATATATCGCTACTTACAGCCCAGCGCTCTCAGACGTGTAATATAAATAATAAACAAGATAAATTTGCTCTAGTTTTAACTGTCTTGTTCCTGAAGTTGAGTATCCAGGCCAGTCCAGCCCTGTCAGACCCGACCGTGAAGCTAAGGAATAGCATTTATAGATAACCTATTTAGATGCTATAAAACTCATTGATAAGTGAGTATTTCGATCAGGCATACATCTAAAAGTGAGACTTTTTTGTAATTACTTAAAAACTCCTCACAGTCTCTTTAAGTAAAGGATGGGATGCATTCAATTACAATAATTCATGGATCCAAGTCTGTGTTTGCTCATCAGGTGGACTAAGTGAACTTTTTATTCATAGCTTTAAATTTCTCTCATTTGAAATAGAATTACTGTATAAAGTTTATAAACCTGCAGACACAGACAAACTAGTCTGAAGACAGAGCAGTGTTTTAATGTTTAAAGGAAAGTTACAGAAACTTTGGAGCTAAAATTTACTCTTCACACATTTATCTCCTTGATGAATTACAGCAATTGTAATAATGCCCATCTTTTTCTCGTAGTGTCCTGATGTGCTCTGATTCAATAATTCATCAAAATTCAGGACATTTCTTTCATATTCTAGTGAAGCCTCTGGCTGCTGTTGGCTGCAGACATTCAGTCAGTTCACTCTCCCTCTCTGTTATATTTATTATTATTTATGTCACAGGGACAAACATTGAAGTTCAGAAATGTAGCAGCGGCTGTACTTTATAAAAATAACTCTGGGGACAAACTTGGTCATTCCATATGAACTCAATCAGAGGTCCCATGGTCTAAATAAAGACCTTTTCAGGTTCCCTCCTGCAGACGGTCCAGACCTCAAATTGAAGGAGTCAAGCATCAACAGACTTTTGGAAATTACTATAGACTGACACTGACCCCTGAAAATACTTTATTTTCCATTGTCATGCATAAAAACATCCCCAATTTGGAGACCACTATCTCAGAAAGAAGAGATAGATATTTTCTAATGCTAAAATCTGACAGCCTGGGGCAAATTTAACCAGGAAATACATTTCAGCCAGAAATTTTTGATGTTTCAGAGACTTTGGCATCTAAAAGTGGATACTCGTGATTATACACAATTCACCCAGTGTCAGAATCAGGAACAACAGCCCTATTTAAGTCCAGAAAAAGCTTTTAAAGTTCAGAAAGACTAAAGACTTCCCACTTACATTTTGCATATGCTCAATATTCATGTAGAGATACCAACACAGTTTTTTTTTACCCAAATCTGAGTCGGTCACTGTGGATGATTTCTGGACTTTGGTTGAATTTCTATGGACTGACCAAACTGTTCTTTATAAACACACTGTTGTGAATTCATGATGTTGTTCTAAATCAACAAAACAAGATCTTGACTGAAAAAGAAATTGATATTTTGACCCACTAACAATATCTGAATATATCAGGATGTCTAAGAACAAGTTTAGTAAAACTATCCAATCAGCTGATCCTCTCAGCTCTATATTAAACAGCAGGTCTACAGTCAGGATATGTCTGAACAGAGCATGGAGATAAAACTATTTACTGTGCCTACTAAAGTACCATGCGACTGAATGGAAGAACAATAACTCTACAAAATAACTCAAACTTGAATCCAGGTTATTTTTCTCCTGTTTGTTCAGCATCAGTTTATTGCTGTAGCTCTGATTCAGTCCTGGATGTGATTTTAATGTTGAGATTTGGTTCAAATCAGCTCCAGACATCTAAAACCTCAAATCAGACTGTCTGGTCTCTGAGGATCAGAAGGAAGAGCGAGTAAACTTCAGTCTCAGACCTTTGATTCATCAAACAGTCTGAGCTAGCTGAACGTTAGCTAAAGGCTAACCTGCTACATTTACAGTAAACACGATCAGAGAAGAAGAAAGAAAACAAACCTGCTCTCTCTTTAAGATCCTGAAACCCGGACATTTGACACTCATCCAAGATTCAAAGAAGAAGGAGAAAATTCTGAAGACTTTAAGAGGATTATTTTGAGGCAACGGGACGATGTCCCTCTTTGTCTTCTTCTTCTTCTTCCGTTTTTTTCCCTCCTTCTTCTTCCTCATTTCCGGCTTTCATCTTCTTCTTTGGGGTTATGGCGGTTAACAAACATCGAAATGGTTCATTTCCGCCACCTAGTGGTAAGGAGTGTGGAGCAGAAAATCTACACTACTTGGATGTAAAAATAATAATACAAATGATTAATAATAATAATAATAATAATAATAATAATAATAATAATAATAATAATAATAATAATAAAATAAAGAAAACATGGATCAAATTCTCTCTATCAGCTGTGTTTGTTTGAGATACTGTAACAACATCTTGTCGCACTTACTCTCTGAATCGTTTTGTAGTATGTCTATAATGTCAAAACACACATTTTCTCTCCTGAGACCACTAATTAACTGCCTTCTGTTGGCTTCCAATTTCGGACAATGCATAACATCATGTTCTACTGTTTCCTGTTCACAGTTATCCCAACTACCTCTTTCATTCTTTGACATTTTAAATAAAATACTTTTTAACCCACAATGTCCAAATCTTTTCTCTGGGAAAACAGGTCGCCCACCACACGCCAGAGAGACAACACAGAGGGAGAAGCCTTGGATAAAAGCGGAGCAGTGGGATGTGTTCCGCCCTCCCTCAGATAGGTATCCTTCTACTCTCACTACAGCATACATGTATAACTGAGTTTTGTATTGTTTTTTTTTTGGAAGGGTTGTGACTTTTTTCCATGTTTTTAACAAGGACCACGAGTGGTCTGCATGTTTGGTAGGGTCTGCAAGATCCTGAGAGGTCTGAAGATCCACCAGACCGAGATGGCATGCCCTAGGAGGGAACCATTGAAGAAATGCACAGGAACAGCAGCCAACTCAACAATTTTCATTGTGACTTCTGCAGAGCCTGGTCAGACGTAAGAGGTGTCAGATCTGGAGTCACTTCTGAGCAACTAAGTCCCTCCAAAAAGCATGACACTGGATCATTGCCGGGTGAAGTGGCCTGCCGCCAATTACAAGGAGTGGAGCAAGCTGGATGAGGATGTAGACAAGAGCCTGGAAAACATTATGAAGGGGAGTGTCGACCAGAAGCTGCAAATCATGACTATCCTCATAATGAACGTAGGAGCTGAGCGCTTTGGGAAATGAGAAGAATGCAGAACAAGCAATCCAGCAAAGCCAAACCAGCAAGAAGCCAGGATAAGCCAGTTGCAAGGAGAGCTGAAGTCCCTGAAGCGCCGGGTTAGGGCCGCTGAAGGAGAGGAGAGAACTACCATGGCTGAACTCACACACCCTGAGGAAGAGTCTCATCATACTGAGGAGGGCAGAATGGCACCAAAGGAAGGGCAAGGAGAGGGTAAGGAAGAGCACAGCTTGCATTGGCAACCCCTTTGGCTTCACAAAGAAGTTTCTTGGCCAGAAGCCAAGTGGTCATCTGTCCTGCCCTGTAGAGGAGATCAACCACCACCTCAACAACTCATTCAGCGATGCCTCAAGAGACCAAGAGCTCGGTACTTACAAAGCACTGGTCTCACCTCAACTGTGCTGACCCTACTCTTTCAGAGGTCAAACAAGCTGTTAAAGCTGCAAGATCTGGTTCTGCCCTTGGCCCAAGCAGAGAACCTTACAAGGTGTACAAGCAGTGTTCACATCTGCTCACATGCCTCTGGAAGATCATCAAAGTGATATGGAGTAGAGGGAGTGTTGCAGCTCAGTGGAGACATGCGGAAGGCGTCTGGATTCCGAAGGGAGAGGATTCAAGAGACATAGAGCAGTTTTGCATTATATCACTGCTAAGCGTGGAGAGCAAGATCTTTTTCAGGATCCTGTTCCAGTGCCTAACAGAATTTCTCCTGAAGAATTCATATATTGACATATCTGTCCAAAAAGAGGGAGCGCCAAGAATACCTGGATGCCTGGAACACACAGGAGTGGTCTCTCAGCTGATTCAAGAGGCAAGAGAGAGCAAAGGAGATCTGGCAGTGATCTGGCTGGACCTGGCTAATGCCTACAGATCAATCCCACACAAGCTGTTCGAGATTGCTCTGGCTAGACACCACATTCCAGATTTGGTGGTGGCAGCAAGTGGGGGAGAACACTTTATACACTTCAGAGATATTACACTTATCAAATGGAAGTATAGTTTAAAGTTGCCAAACAACGCCACTCTGGGAATTTCACCCAGAGAATGATTTATTTCAAACCACTTAAGACACCCAGGTTCATTATACTCAAGAGGCCAGAGACGTGTTTCCAATTATAAAAATAATTTTATTTTGATCTAAATGTTAAAAGACAAACTTATACACACCATTTACACAGGCAAGAGAGGGACCTGATCAGATGCTGAAGATTACCAGATGGACAGAGGGGCTAGTGAACAGGAGAGGGATCCACCCAAAACAAACCAAAAATCACCCTTGCATGCGTGACACACACACGGATGTGAAGTCCAAATCACAGGGGAGCACAGTACACAGAAGGGGGGGATACCGCCACCCAATCACCAGCACCACCATTGGCCCTCAGCAACTGAAAAGGGATAAAACAATTAGTGGAATCAAAACAATAAAACAAACAAACAAACAAACAAATTACCCAAATATACTAATTCGCCTAAAAATTACCGATTAAACGATAATATTAACAATTGACTTAATAACCCAAATCAAAACCTAATCCCAGTTAGATCAAAGGAAAATACTTACACACCCAAAAACATACATAATACGCCCAAAACAAATAAACTACAAATAAAGGGTAATCAAGGGTAAACTTAAATGAATTAGACACACAAGATAAACCTATATAAATTAATACAGACACACAGGAAAAGTGTCCTCATTCACACAGCACTAAAAAAGAATTACTCCAATAAAAGGATGCAGTCTGTCTCCTCGAGTGAGGAGGCCACACAATCAGTACCCGCAGGTGGCTAGGCTAAGTAGCAAGCGCTAGCGTGTAGCCAGGCAGCAGCAGGCAGAGCAGGAGACAGTCAACCAAAAGCTTAAAAGCAGCACAAGCGACAAATAGCGGACTTGAAGCAGTGAAACGTTGAAGCAGGGCAGTTAAAGCTTCAAGACAACATTAGTGAAAACCCAGGAGAAGAAAACAGCAGCACTCCATTCAGCGGAAGTAACATCGCCCTCAGTGGCAGCATTTACCGGTATTAATACAAAGTTTACCTCTCAGCAGCTGCAGCAAACACATGCACACACACCCGAGAGGAGGGAGGGAGAGAGAGCCAGGCAGCTAAGGCGTCTCACCACAGTACACCGGAGACGGAAACGCCAGGGGCACACCAGTCGCTCTGCAGCAGCCACACACAACCTGGAAGTGACACAGATGTAAGCAGAAAGGCAGAGGCAGGGGAGATGCACTACTTAAATACCCTCCCCCAGTTCCATGATTGGTTGACAAGTGAAGCAGCACATCGCATAAAGAAATCAATATATTTCTATGTTGCTACACAGAGAAGTTACACACCCTCATAATGGACAACTACGACAACTTCTACACACGTGTCTCCACTGACCAAGAAAAATCAGCCTGGCACCGGCTGGAGAAGGGGATAATCACTGGGTGCACAATCTCAGTGTCTCTCTTCTCTTTAGCAATGAACATGATTGTGAAGTCAGATGAAGTAGAATGCCTGCACCCAGGAACAGATATTGTGATTACTGTTAGGTCATCCATGAAGGCCCTAATGAGAGGCTGCAGAGTCCCAGATTTTGACTTTGGTCTTCTGTGGCTCCTCCAAGGGCTTGAACAGCTCATCTCATGGGCAAGGATGAGCTTTAAGCAAGGGAAGTCCAGGGCTCTGGTTCTGAGGAAAGGGAAAGTGGCCAACCAGTTCCACTTCACCCTGGGAGGGAAAAAATACCATCAGTCTCTGAGAAACCAGGAAAGAGCCTTCTGGCAGCCTGGCTTGCAGCCATTGATAAAACCGGCCACCCAGGTAAGTTAAAAGGATAAGTTCGGTTAAGACAGCTTTCACATTGTTTATAGAATGAAGTAGAACAATATACTCACCCAGAAGGCTTTCCTGATCCAAACAGTGCTTTGGAAGATATTTAGATCCAAAATCGAGCGGCGGACATCGGTATAATGGTAGCACATAGGACATACAGCGCTGCTCCTAAAACTGCATTAATCGTCCAAAAACTCATTTGTTTCTTCAATATTCCATCATGGTCCGCTCGCGCTCCTCCTACATTACAGTCCGAGGTCTCTCCACCCAAGTTTTTTCCCACTGTGCTGACCTCTGAAATGGAAACTTTCTTCACGCCTGCCGCGCATGCGCAGTACGGCTTCATCCTTTCGATGAGCTCCTCCTCTGTAAAGTCTGGCTCAAAACTGTAAGGACACTCATCATATTCAAAGTTCTCATCCACAACATCTTCATCAGATAGATATTTGTCCATTTTGCACAAAACTGGAAGAAGAAACTTGTTCAGTACCCGGCGGTCGCCCCTGAAACAATGAGTCATACTGTGCGTGCGCGGCAGGCGTGAAGAAAGATTCCAGTTCAGAGGTCAGCACAGTCAGAAAAACATTGGCAGAGTGACCCCAGACTGTAATGGAGGAGTAGCGCGAGCGGACCATGATGGAATATTGAAGAAACAAATGAGTTTTTGGACGATTAATGCAGTTTTAGGAGCAGCGCTGTATGCCCTATGTGCTACCATTACACGGATGTCCACCGCACTGTTTGGATCAGGAAAGCCTTCTGGGTGAGTATATTGTTCTACTTCATTCTATAAACAATGTGAAAGCTGTCTTAACCGCACTTATCCTTTAAGGCCTGGATTTATCAGCACGGGGTTCTGCCAAGAATACTCTTGCCACTGCTCGTCTACGAGTTTCTAGAGACAACGGTAGAGGCACTGGAAAAGTCCATCAGTCAGCATCTCAGGAGATGGCTGGGGCTCCCCTGGGCGCTGAGCAGCATAGCCCTGTTTGATCTCCTCCTCAGCGGACTAACAGAGGAGTTCAAAGTCACCTGCAGCAGAGAGGTGATGTGATACAGGACTCCAGGGACACCAAGGTTGCCACGGCTGGAATCCAGGTGAAGACTAGACAGGCACAGGAGGTAGTCGAAAGAACAGAGGCACGCTTGAGGCAGAAAAGCTTCCTGGGCTCTGTGTCAACGGGGTGAGCTGGTCTGGGTTGTTTCCCAAAGCCACAGTACAACTTGGCTAAAGGAAAAGAAAGGCGTGAATTGGTGCAGGAGGAGATATAAGCTGAAGTGGAAGAGGAATGCACATGCAAGATGGTAGGTATGGCTAAACAAGGAGCCTGGACCAGGTGGGAGAACACAGAATAACAAATCATCACCTGGGCTGACGTCTGGTGGGTAGAACCATTGTGCATCAAGTTTCTCATTCAGTCAGTGTACGACATCCTCCCAAGTACAGTGAAACTGTACACCTGGGGACTGGCAAGACACACCAGAGTGCAAGCTCTGCCGAAAGTGGGGAACAATGGAGCACATCCTCAGCTGCTGCCCAAAGGCGTTGGGGGAGGGGCGCAACCGCTGGTGCCATGACCAAGTTTTGAGGTTATTGGCAGACACCATCTATATAGCAATGCAAAACAACAAGCCACAGGCCCCCCACAAGAAAACAATCACTTTCGTCAAGGCAGGCAAGAAGGCTAAACACCAGCCCAGCTCTACAGGAAGGCACCTCACCACCGCTCGGGACTGGAAACTTCAAGTTGACCTCAGAAGACAGCTTAAATTTCCAGTAAACATCGCAGCCACTTCACTCCGCCCAGACATGGTCTTAAAATCAGAGTCAACCAAGCAGGTGATTCTGTTGGACCTGACAGTCCCCTTGGAGGACCGCATCAAAGAGGCAAACGAGCGGAAAAGGTCAAACATCCAGAGCTTGTTGCTGAGTGCCGCAGAAACGTCTGGAAAGCCCGGTGCGAGCCAGTGGAAGTCGGGTGTAGAAGCTTCATAGGCCACTCATTACAGTGAACGCTGAAGCTCCTTGGCATAAGAGGACTACGGACCAGGAGAGCCACCAAGAACATCCTGGAGGCCACAAAAAAGGCCTCACGGTGGCTGTGGATCCGTAGGGGAGACACATGGTACAACTCGTGACTTGGACACGAGCTGGGGGCTGATCACCCCCAGCTGGGTCACCCGGGCGAGGGTGTCTGATGATTTAAGACCCGAAACACCCTATGACCCTGGGTACATCACTGATGACATGTCCAAGTACCACCAGTAGGTGTATTCAAAGAATCTCATTGTTATTAAAGATGGTGTTTCCTCAGTCCTCTCAGTGCTGCATTCACACCGGGCGCTACTTGAACTACCTCGGCGATCACTCTCCATGCACAGTCAATGTTCAGCCGTGATGGGGTGGGGCTAACCCTCCCGTGATATGTTTGCTGGGTACAAGACGATCACTTCACTCGTTGCGCGATGTCAAAGTAAAAAAAAAAGTTGATCTTTTCAGGCGATGTCCTGTGTGCTGCACGGCAACAGCCATTCAGTGGTGTGTGCGTGTCTGATGGTGCCTGTAACAGACAGTTATTTCAATCATAATTTAACCCCTGATGTGAGCTGAAGGGGAGGGCCGTGCCACACCACAGTGAGTTGCAGATCTCCAACAATACTGAAGGCTGAATGACATTATGGTCAGTGTCTTGGAAACCAAACTCAGGTTGGAAATCGTCCAACTTGCTCAACCAAAATGCTCATAACAAATGATACAGAGATCGAAAGAATGTCTGAAATCAAATTTATTGGTGTGATAATAGATGAGAAACTGGGCTGGAAATCACACGTGAACTACATCAAAGGAAAAATATCCAAGTCAGTTGCAATTTTATATAAAGTACAATATTTTCTAAATAAATCTTCCTTATACATTTTGTACTGCTCTTTCATACTCCCATACATGAATTACTGTATTGAGGTGTGGGGGAATACATACAAAACAAACACAGAGTCGATCTTCATCCTAAAGAGAAGAGCAATAAGAATCACAAACAAAACCACATACAGAGAACCAACAAACCAACTTACTGCATTAAATTTAAGGATCTGGTAGATTATAAAACTATCAAAATTATGCATAAAGTTAAAAATCATGAGCTACCAAACAGAATCCAAAGGTTATTTCACAACTGAGAAAAGACACACATCATCTTCAAGGAAATTTTATGGTCAGATAACAACCAATGAAAAGAAATATGAAACTTGCTGTGTCTCAGTTACAAGAGTTACATTATGGAACAGCTGCAGTGATGAACTGAAATCATGTAAATCAATAGGTTGGTTAAAAAACATCTTTAAAACTGAAACATTAAACACATCTAGAATGGATAAACAAATAAAATCAGTAACATCATGTATATTGTGTTTCCAGTGACATGTCACTATTGTCTTTGTTTTGAAAGTTGTTTTTGTTGATATTTGTCTGAGCCTTTTGTTGCTTTTAGTTGCTAAATATTTTATTGGCTATGACCTGTAGGGGCTCCAGGGTAAACTTAAGTAAGACATTGTGAAAAGGAATAAGGGGTGGGACGAGATCAGTTTGTTACTTCTTCCTACACCCTTTTCAAACTGAATCTGTCATATTTCTTTGCAAAGATAAATGAGAGTAGAAAAAATGCTGTAATTGCCATTTGCCTTTGCTTATCTTGATATTTCATTTTGTTGGATTTGCATAGATGTATAAATATGTATGTTTTCCATTTAAGTTCCGAATAAGTTTTCATCATCAGAATCTCTTCCTCATGTCTTTGTCTCTGTGTGTAACTGTGTGTGTGTGCTGTCTGTGGATTGTGACGGTGGAGGTGGGTTGTACTTTTCATTGTATGTAATTTTAAAGTTATTATTTCAATTTATGCTGTTTCTTTATTTCTTTGTCAAGCACTTTGCACAAAAAATGTATGAAAAGTGCTATACAAATAGAGTTTGATTGATTGATCTCTTTGGAGCCATGAAGAAGGTTCACTTCAGATTTTATTTCAACCACAGGAGCTTAATCAAGATGGCGGAACGCAGTTGTGCAGCAGTCAGACAGCTCTCCCGGTGCTTTAACCCACTTTTGCATGTAGATTCATCTTTTAACTCTACTTCGCTGAGAATTAAGAAGTACAGCAGAGAGGAACTACTTCGGATCGGAATGCGTTACGGAGAGTCCAACTCCAGTCTGCATTGTAACGATAACTTTCCATTGGAGATTGCATGAGTGGCAAGCAGCCCGTGGTTCACTATCCCTGGAGCCAAACAAAGAAGGTGGCAGCGCTGGAAGCAGGGCTGCCGAGCCAGCATCCAGACCCGGCTACAGAGAGACCCATACAGACCAGCGTTACCCAGCATCTTCCTCACAAATGCCAGGTCACTGAACAACAAGTTCGACGAGCTATCACCACCATTGAAGCGCAGAAAACTCTGCGGGATAGCAGCATTGTCATCTTGACAGAGACCTGGCTTCACCTCGGAATAGCAGATGAAGCCATCATGCTAGCGGGCCGCACAGCGCACCGAGCCGACCGGGCGAGCAACTTTGGGTAAAGCAGAGGAGGAGGACTGGTCATCTACTCACTTAACAGGTGGTGTACTAATGCTACAGTGACTGCAACTCACTGTGATTTGGAGTATATTACACTAAGATATCTCCCCTTTTACTCGGCCCGAGAGCACACGGTTGTCATGGTTACGGCTGTGTATACACCACCTAGCGCTAACGCTAACATTGCATTAAAGACCCTGCTAGCCACTGTTAGCAAACAATATTCTGCCCACCCGGATGGCATTTTCATTGTGGCTGGAGACTTTAATCATGTGGATTTAAGAACTGTGCTCCCTAAGTTTTTCCAGCATGTTACATGTGCAACAAGGGGTCATAACATGCTGGACAAGATTTACAGCAACATCAAGGAAGCATAGAGAGTCTCTCCCCTACCCCACATCGGACAATCAGATCATCTGTCCCTGTTTCTTACCCCCACATACAGACCCCTCATACAAAGAGCACTGCCTGTGGTGAGGCCCATACGGATTTGGCCTGAAAATGCCATCCCAAAGCTACAGGACTGCTTCCAAACTACCAACTGGGACATTTTTATGGAGGAGGACTTAACTGTCTATACATCCACTTTTCTGTTTTACATTAAAACGTGCATGGATAATGTCACAGAGAAGAAGGTAGTCAAACTTTATCCAAATACCAAACAGTGGATGAACAGTGAGGTGAAACAGCTGCTGAGGGATCGGGACTCTGCCTTCAGGTCCGGAGATATGGATCTCTACAGCTCAGCCAGATCCAACCTGAAGAGGGGCATCAAGCGGGCAAAGGCAGCATATGCCAGCAAGATTGAAGGGCACTTTGCAGAGGGGAACCCCCAACGTGTTTGGCAGGGCATCCGTGACCTCATCAACATGAACACCTCCAGTGCTCCCACCACCAGCACCAGCACAGACCTAGCAGAGGAGCTGAATCTGTTCTTTGCTAGGTTTGAAGTCAGAGAGGAAGAGGATGCCCCTATGCTGCTGCCCACTGACACCCTGGCCCTCACTGTGAGCATGGAGGAGGTCAGGAGGGTGCTGACTCTCACTTCTACTGTGCTCAAGTGTTTTGAGAGACTGGTTCTGTGGCCCATTAAATCTTTACTGCCTCCCAGTCTCAATCAGCACCAATTCGCATACAGAGCCAACAGGTCCACAGGTGATGCCATCAATGCCGCCCTTCACACAGTGTGTAAACACCTTGAACACTCCGGCAGTTATGTGAGGATGTTGTTCGTGGACTAGGAGTACAGCTGTCCTCTCTGTCAGATATCTACAACACCAGATGTCTGCGCAGGGCCACAAGCATCACCTGTGACAGCTCACACCCCGGGCACAGCCTGTTCTCACTACTGCCCTCAGGGAAGAGGTTCAGGTCCATCAAAGCCTGCACCTCTAGATTTATGAACACATTTTATCCTAGTGCAATCAGAGTACTGAACACTCAATAGCTCATCAAGATGCTGTTGAAGTGTTTCAGCCATGTCACTGTGCAATATTATCTGTGTAATTGTATCTATCTGTGCTATTGTATCTATTTCCATTGTTGCTGCTATCATGCCCTCTACTGCACTCTTGCACATTCTCAATGCTCCCTTGTAAATATTTTTTGAAAATATTTAATTCAACTTACATCTATTCTTATTTTTTTATATTTATATCTTATTTCTGTCGAACCATCAGAGTTCTTTCAAATTTCGTTTTACATTGTGTATGTGTGAACACTGTGTATGATGACAATAAAAGCTTTCTATTCTATTCTATTCTATTCTATTCTATTCTATCAAGCTTTCACTTTACAATGGAGTCTCATATGCATAGCCAAGCTCCATCTTTGACGAAACCTTCTATCACAATGTGAGCAGTTGTAGGGTTCCTCTCCAGTGTGAACTCTCATATGGTCAGTCAAACTACTTTTTTGTCTAAAATTTTTACCACACTCAGTGCAGCTGTAGGGTTTCTCTCCAGTGTGAATTGTCATATGCTTTGTCAGACTAGCTTTCCCTTTAAAACTTTTTCCACACTGTGAACAGCCAAATTGTTTCTCTCCAGTGTGAACATTCATATGCTCAACCAGATGACCTTTTTGTCTAAAATGTTTACCACACTGTGAGCAGCTGTAGGGTTTCTCTCCTGTGTGAATTCTCCTGTGCTCATTCAGATGACTTTTGTGTCTAAAACTTTCACCACACTGTGAGCAGCTGTAGGGTTTCTCTCCAGTGTGAACTCCCATATGATCATACAGACTACGTTTGTGTCTAAATTTTTTACCACACTGTGAGCAACTGAAGGGTTTCTCTTGAATATGAACGCTCTTGTGCTCAATCAGGTTACCTTTAAATCTAAAACTTTCACCACACTGTGAGCAACTGAAGGGTTTCTCTCCAGTGTGAACTCTAACATGAACATCCAAATTACCTTTTCCTCTAAAACTTTTACCACAATGAGTGCAGCTGTAGGGTTTCTCTCCAGTGTGAATTCTCATATGCTTTGGGAGACTACCTTTGTGTCTAAAAATTTTACCACATTGGGAGCAGCTGAATGGTTTCTCTACATTGTGAACTTTCATATGCCCAATCAGACTATCTTTTGTGCTAAAATTCTTACTACACTGAGTGCAGCTGTAGAGTTTCTCTCCAGTGTGGATTTTCATATGTCTTGTCAGACTAATTTTCCATTTAAAACTTTTACCACACTGTTGGCACCCAAATAGTTTCTCTCCAGCGTGAACATTCATATGCTCTACCAGAATACCTTTCAGTCTAAAATTTTTACCGCATTCAGTGCAGCTGTAGGGTTTCTCTCCAGTGTGAACTCTCATATGCCTTGTCAGATAACAATTTCCTCCAAAACTTTTTCCACACTGTAAGCAGTTGAAGGGTTTCCCTACTTTGTGTATTAATTCTGGAGACTCTTTAAGTTTCACTCTTTTACCACGTTCAGAGCAGCTTTGTGATTCATCTGCTGTTACTTTACTCCAATCAGCACTGTCATCAGTCTCTGCTTCAGAACAGTCATCAGCCTCTGCTTGTGCATCTCTCTGGTGGTCAGCGTATCTGTCTGCCTCTGGTCCACACTCCTCTCCATCAGCTCCTCTCTCCATCTCTTCAGTTTTGATTTCATGGAGCTGTGAGAACTGAGGCCTCTCTCCATCATCTTCATCCTTCACTAGAATAGGAGCAAAAGTGAATTTGATATCATCCTCCTCTGGTCCTTGAAGGTGCTCCCCCTCTTGACTGCTCCAAGGTTCCTCTGGTTCCTCTTTAATGTGCAGAGGCTCAGTCATTTTCTGGTTCAGACTGGAGCTCCTCTCCTGCTGCTCTGAAGGAACCTCCTCTTTACTCTCTCAAGGCTGCTGGACCTCCTCACAAACCTGTAAAATACAGAAGCACAGAATTTTCAGAGACTGGTACATGGACTGGTTCACAAAAAGAACTTTCCTTGTCTTTCTCACTACTCAAAGCAGTTTTACATCACAGGCCACATCAGCCCTTTCATACCCACTTCAAACGTATTCACACACAGTGGGAGTACACTGGGGTGAAGTGTCTTACTGAACGACACACTGACAGGTGACAGACAGAGCTGGTCAGATTTTCCCACTGATCTAAAATCAGGACGATACTTATTATGAAAGTGCTCAAGGTTCAACATGATCTCTTAAAAGCTCTTTTTTTTCTCTTCTGACTGTGTGAGGGGTAGAGTGTGTTTAATTATTGATTGTCTTATCATTTCTCTGAAAATCACGAAACATTCTGAACATTTGTTTCTGGATGTGACGCCCTGATGTGAGTGAATTACTGTATGTTGAATTCTTCAGTAATATGTATCAATCAGACACCAGTTTGATGGAAGAAAACAACTCAGTACAGAAGATGTGATATTTAGCAAAATAACCTCCAAATCACTTATAGCATGAGGAAGGCTGAAATAAAACAAATACACTGTGAGAAACTTGGGAAGGATGGTGTGCAGCCTCGGCTCTCTGCTGTTGCTGAAAAGGCTGAGTCCCATGTGTAGGCTGCTGGCGCACTTCCCACCAGTATGGAGCCTCATCAAGTCTCTAGTATGACCACAGCAGACCTCCGCTTAGCCCTCTGCAGAAAGGAGGTGGAGACCGAGAGCAAGAGCAGAATCAGGGCATTGGAGCTTGAGCGAGGAGTCTCCACCCCATTGTCTGTGAACCAGAGTGTTTATTCTGCCTCTCCAGAGTTTGATATTAGCAAACACATTGCTTTGATTCCCCAAGTTCGTCAATCTGAGATTGATTCCTATTTCAGTGCTGTTGAGCCAATTGCAGCTGCTCTAAGCTGACCCAAGGAGTCTTGGTCACTGCTGCTTCAATGCAAACTTGTGGGCAAAGTGCAAGAAGTGTACGCAAGTTTGTCAATTGAGCAAAGTTTAAATGATGATGTGCTTAACAAAACTGTGCTTCAAGCCTGCGGGCTGGTACCTGAACCAACAGACAAACATTTAGATAAAATGTTAAAACTGCCAACCAAACCTATGTAGAGTTTGCACCATTTAGATCCACTTCAGTCTTCCTACCAGCTCTGATGTGGTGTCGAGGATGCCATCTCCATGCTTTGATAAAGATGGGCCTTCCTTACTGGGTGAGAAGCTGAAAGGGATGCAGATGTAGGCTCCTCTGGTCCTGGATTGTTGACTACCTGACTAAAAGACCACAGAACGTTCGGCTTCCAGGGGACAGTCCTCTCTATTCCTCTTCCCACTGTACACCACAGATTTCAGCCACAACACTGAGACCTGCCATCTTCAGAAGATTTCTGATGACTCAGCTGTAGTGGAGTGTATCAACAGGAGTGATGAGGACCAGGACTGTGGTGGGTGGCGTTGTCTCATGGTGTGAGCAGAACCATCTACAGGTCAACATGACAAAGACCAAGGAGCTGGTTGTTGATCTGAGAAGGGAAAAGAGTTCAATGGCCCCCATTTACATCCAGGATGTCCAGGTGGACATCCTTGAGGAATATAAATCCTTGGGGGTGTATGTGAACCACATACTGGCCTGGACCAGGAACACCAAGGCTGTCTACAAGAAGGGCCTCAGCTGCCTGTTCTTCTCCAGGAGGCTAAGGTCCTTTAACATCTGCAGGACGATGCTGAGGATGCTCTTGGTGGCCAGTGCTGTCCTATATGCAATTGTGTGCTGGGGCAGCAGGCTCAGGGTAGCATACACTATTACCCCTTACAGACTGAACAAAAAAGCTGTTTAAACCTGGTAACAATCAGCTCCTGTCAGCGGTTTGAAAGGGTTTAATCAACATTTTGACCCAGGTTGACAAACGCTGCAAGCGCCACAGGTTTTAATCAGCTCGCATCCGATTGGTTTCAGTGAGAACATCACACCTGGGTCGACACGCTAATTTACGGATTATGTCAACGTAACGTTCCCACACCACAGTATCACACCCACCCCTCTGTCTGTAACTTACGTGGCTTTTTGTTGTCTCAGAAACTAATTCCATTCGTCTTTGTATCATCAGTGCTGAGTTTGTACATTTTTATAGAGGGACAAAAGTACAAAGTACAGAAAACTCTGTCCATTGCCTCCATGCTCCTCTCCATTGTTAACATGGAGGGGTTACGTCACGCTGATGATGTCATCAACATGATGGCATCAGCTTGATGCACCAGAACAATTAACAAAGCCAGGCAGCTCGTCTGCAGCCAATTAGACCCAGGTCTGCTGGCAGTGGGAAAAGAGTCAATGCCGATTGGTAGTGGATCAACCCACGTTTAAAAAAACTGTTTTGACCCATTGAGCTCATTCAGTGACAGACTCATCTCATTGTGTTCATATTATAAATAATGATGATTAGGGATGTAACGGTTACTGGTAAAACGGTAACCCGCGGTAAAATTTCCCACGGTAGTCATTACCGTGTCTTTCTAAAATGACCGTTTTACCGTGTTTGATCACCACCCTGTGTCAATAACTCACGGTGATGCTGCTGTTTGCTTGGTAAAGCCGGACCTATGTCTCTGTCCTCTATTAAACAGCCTAAGCCGGTGTGAGCATGCGCAGTTTGCATTGTTTGGCCTCTGAGTCTGAGAGCGAAGTTCAAGCCACAGCAGAGTTTTCTCGAAACGGACTCTAGAGTCAGGTTGAATTTTGGATTTTTACAAGGATGCTGAGGAGAAACTGATAGAAGATAGTCTCCCTGTCTTAACACGAAGCTGCAGCGAAAGAAAAAGACGCGCGCGATTTCAGCGGCAGGAACTCTTTGAGTAAATGAACTCACGGATCCGTAGGGAGAGACAGAGAGAGAGCAAGAGGGGGAGGATTCAGTGAGCCATACCTGAGAGAATAACAGGTAACTTATCAGTAATTCTATCCAGAAATGTATAAATCTTAGAAATAACAGAATTAGTATCATTCTGGAGCGTGTTCTTGCCTTTGTTTTGCCGTGTATTCGTTGTATTTTGACATAGATCGTCTTTTTTCGTCAAAGTTCGTGTTTTATGGATTCCATCGATCGTTATTTGGAAATATTTAGAGGAGAAAATACCTAGGAGATCTGCCAGGGAGAGGGGAGACCAGAGGAGAATCATGAAGGGGGTTAATTCCTTCAGGGACTATCGTCATTTAAAAAAAAGTCCTGGACATGGTCTAATGTAAGGAGCTGTAAAATGGACACTAATGCTGTAGACAAACAAAAATGTGTGAGTGTATATAAAATAGTTTAAGCTCATTTTTTGTCATCTCAAAACTTTGAACATGTTCATTAACAACTGTTGATAAAAAGAATCCTGTTTGAAGTTCAGATCAGTTGTTTTGTTTTCTCGTAATCACACCGTTAATAACATAATAATGACAAATACTTTCCAGGATTGTTTATTTTTATTTCTCATGAAAGAAGGATAAAAATGTACTCAAAGGGCATTTCTTGACACATTATTGATAAAAAAGACAAAAAAGAACCATTATGATAATAATATTGAAGGGGTTAAGTGATTAAATTGTGTGTAAAAGTACTTTTTGAACATTTTGAGCACACTGCAACAATACCGCGATAATAAAGATAACCGTGATACAAAATTTTCATATCGTTACATCTCTAGTGATGATGTTAACAGTATAAATTCACTTGGCTTGTCCATAGTCTCACATGTTGTTTACTAACATTCATAATGAAGTTGATTCACAGCTTAAAGATTCTGCAATGTGCTTTCTTATTTTCACTTATTTTTATTCCCTCATCTATTTTAATGTATTTTTCTATTCCTACTGATAAACTTTGCATAAATGGAACTCAAACAATGGAAACTCCCCCTGGGGGATAAAAAAAAAAGAAAATAATTTTGATTCTGATTTTAACAAACACCAGTACTTATAGTTTGGCTCCTCTAAATATCTCAATTATTAAATACAACATTACAGTGAAATGACAGAGGCCATAACTTCATATTAAGTAAAGGATGGGATGCATTCAATTACAATAATTCATGAATCAAAGTCTGTGTTTGCTCATCAGGTGGACTAAGTGAACTTTTAATTCACAGCTTTAAATTTCTCTCATTTGAAATAAAATAACTGTATAAAGTTTATAAACCTGCAGACAGAGACAAACTGGTCTGAAGACAGAGCAGTGTTTTAATGTTTAAAGGAAAGTTACAGAAACTTTGGAGCTAAAATTTACTCCTCACACATTTATCTCCTTGATGAATTACGGCCATTGCGATAATGCTAACCTTTTCTCGGAGTGCCCTGATGTGTTCTGATTCAATAATTCATCAAAATTCAGGACATTTCTTTCATATTCTAGTGAAGCCTCTGGCTGCTGTTGGCTGCAGACATTCAGTCAGTTCACTCTCCCTCTCTGTTACATTTATTATTATTTATGTCACAGGGACAAACATTAGAGTTTAGAAATGTAGCAGGGGCCGTACTTTATAAAAATAACTCTGGGGACAAACTTGGTCATTCCATATGAACTCAACCAGAGGCCCCATGGTCTAAATAAAGACCTTTTCAGGTTCCCTCCTGCAGATGGCCAGACCTCAAATTGAAGGAGTCCAGCATCAACAGACTTTTGAAAATTACTGTAGACTGACACTGACCCCCTAAACATGGTTTATTTTCCATTGTCATGCATAAAAACATCACCAATATCTCAGAAAGAAGAGATAGACATTTTCTTATATTAGAATCTGACAGCCTGAGGCAAATTTGACCAGGAAACACATTTCAGCCAAAAATTTTTGGTTGTTTCAGTGATTTTAGCATCTAAAAGTGGATCCTCAAGATTATACACGATTCATCCAGTGTCAGAATCAGGAACAACAGCCCTATTTAAAGGCCCAGAGTTCAGAAAGACTAAAGACTTCCCACTTACATTTGGCATATGTTCAATATTCACATAGAGATACCAACACAGTTTTTTTTTACCCAAATCTGAGTCGGTCACTGTGGATGATTTCTGGACTTTGGTTGAGTTTCTATGGACTGACCAAACTGTTCTTTATAAACACACTGTTGTGAATTCATGATGTTGTTCTAAATCAACAAAACAGGATCTTGACTGAAAAAGAAATTGATATTTTGACCCACTAACAATATCTGAATATATCAGGATGTCTAAGAACATGTTCAGTAAAACTATCCAATCAGCTGATCCTCTCAGCTCTATATTAAACAGCAGGTCTACAGTAGGATATGTCTGAACAGGGCATGGAGATAAAACTATTTACTGTGCCTACTAAAGTACCATGTGACTGAATGGAAGAACAATAACTCTATAAAATAACACAAACTTTAATCCAGGTTATATTTCTCTCCGGTTTGTTCAGCATCAGTTTATTGCTGTAGCTCTGATTCAGTCCTGGATGTGATTTTAATGTTGAGATTTGGTTCAAATCAGCTCCAGACATCTAAAACCTCAAATCAGACTGTCTGGTCTCTGAGGATCAGAAGGAAGAGCGAGTAAACTTCAGTCTCAGACCTTTGATTCATCAAACAGTCTGAGCTAGCTGAACGTTAGCTAAAGGCTAACCTGCTACATCTACAGAGAACACGATCAGAGAAGAAGAAAGAAAACAAACCTGCTCTCTCTTTAAGATCCTGAAACCCGGACATTTGACACTCATCCAAGAGTCAAAGAAGGAGAAGAAAACTCTGAAGACTTTAAGAGGATTACTAAGAGACAACAGGACGATGTCCCTCTTTGTCTTCTTCTTCTTCTTCCGTTTTTTCCCTCCTTCTTCTTCCTCATTTCCGGCTTCCATCTTCTTCTTTGAGGTTTTTGGCGGTTAGCAAACATCGAAATGGTTCATTTCCGCCACCTAGTGGTAAGGAGTGTGGACCAGAATATAACTACTTGGATGTAAAAATAATAATAATAACAACAACAACAACAACAACAACAACAACAACAACAACAACAACAACAACGACAACAACAATAATAATAATAATAATAATAATAATAATAATAATAATAATAAAATAAGTAAATAAATGAAAAATGCATCAAATTCTCTCTATCAGCTGTGTTTGTTTGAGATACTGTAATAACATCTTGTCGCACTTACTCTCTGAATCGTTTTGTAGAATGTCTATAATGTCAAAACACACATTTTCTGTCCTGAGACCACTAATTAACTGCTTTCTGTTAGCTTCCAATTTCGGACAATGCATGATAACATGTTCTACTGTTTCCCGTTGTTCACAGTAATCACAACTACCTCTTTCACTCTTTGCCATTTTAAATAAAATACTTTTTAACCCACAATGTCCAAATCTTAATCTTGATATTGCCTGTTTCACTTTTTCTATTCAAACTAGCTCTCCTCATTTTTCCAACCTTCTTTTGTATTCTATAATACCACCTCCCAGTTCTTTCTTGCTCCCATTGTTTGTGCCACCTGTCATTCAATCTCATCTTCACAATACCCTTCACCTCCCCTCCCCTGTAACACACTACCATGTCAACTTGACTGTCGTCTGTGGCCTTCTTTGCCTCCCTGTCTGCCTGCTGATTTCCTCTGATTCCTATATGTGCAGGTATCCATAAAAACACGACTGTTATTCCCATCTTGTGAATCCTGTACAATATTTGTTTAATTTCTGTTAAAATATCTGGTCGACTGTCTGAGTGATTGTGTTGTAGACTGATAAAGGATGAACTGGAATCCCAGCAAATGACTGATCTTAATGGTCTTGTTTCTTCTATCCACTGTGTTGCTAGTAAAATTGTCAGTAACACTACCACAGTTGGGACATCTCTGCTTCTCTTTACAAGTTGCAGCTATAAAATAATAATATTTTAATTAAATAGCACTTTTTTAAAGCTTAGTTTACAAAGTGCTTTGACAAGCATTCAGCACAAGATAATAAATCACAAACAATGAGCACAATGAAGTACAAACAAAAGGCACAGCTTAAATGAAGACTAATATAAAGACACATGGGTAAAAAGACCCGAGGTGAAAAGACAGAGGGGCGACGGTTGATTCTGTGTTAATACTCCAGATTTCTAACTGAAGGCCCTTTTCATACTTTATAGGATCCCAGACAATACAAGAACCATGCAGCATAAAAAGAGACCATGAGGATCAAACATAAAATCAGCAAGAATAGGAAATGCAATAAAAAAGGGGATGAAAGCAGAAAACAGGTCAGAAAATATAAAAAGATTAAATGAGCAATGATGATAAAATTACAAAATAATAAAAATAAGTGTCGATGATAAAATACAGTAAAAAACATGAGCAAGAGATAAGACAATTAAAAAGGTCTAAAATTATCTATAAAAGAGAGTAAAAAGGTGATTTATTTATAAAATAAAATCATAATAATAGCACATCTTTGTTAAAAAATTAACAAAAAGGAGTAAAAGAAGGTAAAGCAAAACAAACAGTAAAGCCAAAAAAAGATAGAGATAAAAGACATTAAAAGACATTAAAAGACAGTAAAAGACAGTAATAGACAGCATCACGTTAAAGCAAGTCTTTAAAAGTGAGTCTTTAAAAGTGACTTACATGAGCTGACTGACTCCGCATGCCTTATCTCCTCCGGCAGGTCGTTCCAAAGTCGAGGAGCTCGGATGGAGAAGGCTCTTTCACCCTTAGTTTTTGGTCTTGACTTTGGAACGACCAGGAAGACTTCACCAGAGGATCTAAGGCTGCGGGCAGGCACATATGGTACTAAAAGCTCAGATAAATAACTGAGGGCCAGCTCCATGATTGCTTTAAAAGTAATCAGTAAAATCTTAAAATCAATTCTTAAACTTACAGGAAGCCAGTGAAGGGAGGCTAAAACTGGAGTAATGTGATGCCGACTGTTAAAACCAGTTAAAAGCCTAGCTGCTGCATTCTGGACCAGATGGAAGCGAGAAAGAGTTTTTTTGTTTAAACCAGTGAGGAGGGAGTTGCAGTAGTCTAGCCTGGAGAAAATAAATGAATGGGTGATTTTTTGGAGGTCTGGAGGGGTGAGTATGTGTTTTATTTTTGAAATGGATCGCAAATGAAAGAAACAGGACTGGATGGTTTTATTGATGTGGGTGGAGAAGGTAAGGTCCACATTGAAAATGACTTCTAAATTTCTGGCAGAGGGGGTGATGTTTACTGATAGTGGACCAAGACAAGACTGTATGAGGGAGGAGTTGTTAATGTCAAAAAGGATTATTTCGGATTTTGAATTGTTTAATTGAAGAAAGTTTTCTGCCATACAACTGTTGATGTCCCTGAGACAGTCCATGACAGCAGCTAGGCCTCTTGGGTCCTCAGGTCTCAGAGGAAGGTATATCTGTGGGTCGTCTGCGTAGCAGTGGTAGGAGACTTGGTGGCGCTGAATTAGTTGGCCCAGGGTCAGCATGTAAATAGAAAATAAAATTGGACCTAAAACCGAACCCTGCAGTACACCACAGGCAACGGCAGCAGTAGAGGAGCTGTGATTGCCTATGGTGACTGCAAAGGTTCCCTCTAAAAGATAAGACTGAAACCAGCTAAATGCAGTGCCTATATGCTCATACCTCTGACATTTATAGCAGCGATGTGGGGGAGGTACATAAGCTCTGACAGGAAAAGTAGTGCACCCGACTGGGACCCGTTTGGGTAGTGCATTCCCTTGAACTTCAAAAAGTACTGACAGACTGTCAACCTGTTCACCATTAACTGTTTTCTGTAGTCCTTTAACTCTACTTACCTCAGCTCCACAAATACTCCTCAAGTCTCTCCAAATCCTCATCCATAGGAATACCTATTATCACTCCTCTCACCAGTCTCCTCTCACCCAAAACTCCTTTCACTCACCATTTTCTTACAAATACTTTCAAACTGTAACGCTTTGTTCTTCTGCCCATCTGTTTTACGAATCACAAACAAACTTCCATCCCTCAGGACTTTGGCCATTCCCAACTCTCCTATCTTTTTCTTTAATTCCCTTGATGCTATAGAACTCACCTGCCAGTGTTCATCTTCCCTTCTGAATGTTAGAATTACTTTAGATTCTTCTCGCACTATCTTTTTATGAACAATGCTTCCTCCCTAATCCGAACTGTTTTCTTCAAGACTTCTTTTGGTTGTCTGGTTTCTGATCATACCCCCACCTCGCCTGTTTACCCCGATCACCTTCCTCTCTGATTCTCGACTACACTCCAGCTGTCTAACTCCATGTTGTCTTCCTCATCATCTCCATGTGTTGCCATTCTGATCCAGTCAGTCACAGACCAGTTTATGCCAACTGCCAAGTCAAAGTTCAAAAATGTATAACACACGCAAAAACCAACTTTGAGAATTGTTTGCTTGAAACACGCGCCGCTGCTCCACTTCCATCTTCCGCCTCCAATCCACTCCCCACTGCACCGAAACACCAACTGAGAGACCTCGGCGTATCACTGCCCTCCACTGGTCTTGTATTTAATCAGATCTTCCTCTTCTGTACAGATTCATGCAGGAACTTCAGCACTGCTCTGGACAGCATTTTGTCACAGGGTGAGGAGTAGCGTGCACGTGTGCCTGATCGAGTCTGATCACCACTCTCACCAGAGAAAACGGGAGAAACGCTGTGGAGAACACTGTTGGTGAAACTGATCGGACGGCTGTGACAGCAGGACGACACCTTGTTCAGGTGCAGGGGATAGTGCGAGAGGAGAGGTTCAGATGGAGGATGGCGTACCTGCTGCCAGGACGGAAGGAACTGCTGCTGTCCGGGAAAAAAGGGCGTCCACCACACGCCAGAGAGACAACACAGAGGGAGAAGCCTTGGATAAAAGCGGAGCAGTGGGATGTGTTCAGCCCTTCTTCCAGATAGGTACCCTTCTACTCTCACTACAGCATACATGTGTAGCTGAGTTTTGTATTGTTTTTTTTAAAAATGTTTTTCAATGATATTTTTGTGTTGCATCAGTTGCACCACTCTTTAGTCTCCACACACATAATAGGTATGGAGATTATCTGCAAAAATGTCACTCTTCAATTCAGTTTGTTACTTTTTCACATTTTGTTTTAAGAAGGATCACGACTGGTCTGCATGTGTGGTAAGGTTTGCAAGATCCTGAGAGGTCTGAAGATCCACCAGATCAAGATGGCATGCCCTAAGAGGGAACCAGTGAAGCAATGCACAGGAACAGCAGCCGACTCAACAATTTTCATTGTGACTTCTGCAGAGCCTGGTCAGATGGAGAAGGTGTCTGGTCTGGAGTCACCCCACAGTACCCGAAACCTCTGAGCAACTAAGTCCCTCCAAAAAGCGTGACATCAGACCATCACCGGGTGAAGTGGCCTGCCGCCAATTACAGGGAGTGGAGCAAGCTGGATGAGGATGTAGACAAGAGCATGGAAAACATTAAGAAGGGGAGTGTCGACCAGATGCTGCAAATCATGACCATCCTCATAATGAACGTAGGAGGTGACACTTTGGGAAACACAAGAAGAATGCAGAACAAACAATCCAGCAAAGCCAAACCAGCAAGGTGTCTGGACTCCGAAGGAAGAGGATTCAAGAGACATAGAGCAGTTTCGCATTATATAACTGCTAAGCGTGGAGAGCAAAATCTGTTTCAGGATCCTGTCCCAGTGCCTAACAGAATTCCTCCTGAAGAATTTGTATACTGACACATCTGTCCACTAAGGGGGAGTGCCAGGAATACCTGGATGCCTGGAACACACAGGAGTGATTTCTCAGCTAATTCGAGAGGCAAGAGAGAGCAAAGGAGATCTGGCAGTGATCTGGCTGGACCTGGCTAATGCCTACAGATCAATCCCACACAAGCTGGTCAAGACTGCCCTGGCTAGACACCACATTCCAGATTTGGTGGTGGCAGCAAGTGGGGGAGAACACTCTATTCACTTCAGTGATATTACACTTACCAAATGGAAGTATAGTTTAAAGTTGCCAAACAACGACACTCTGGGAATTTCACCCAGAGAATGATTTATTTCAAACCACTTAAGACACCCAGGTTCATTATACTCAAGAGGCTAGAGACGTGTTTCCAATTATAAAAATAATTTTATTTTGATCTAAATGTTAAAAGACACATTTATAAACACCATTTACACAGGCAAGAGAGGGACCTGATCAGATGCTGAAGATTACCAGATGGACAGAGGGGCTAGTGAACAGGAGAGGGATCCACCCAAAACAAACCAAAAATCACCCTTGCAGACGTGACACACACACGGATGTGAAGTCCAAATCCCAGGGGAGCACAGCACACAGAAGGGGGGGATACCGCCACCCAATCACCAGCACCACCATCGGCCCTCAGCAACTTAGTGGAATCCAAACAATAAAGCAAACAAACAAATAACCCAAACACACTAATTAACCTACAAATTACTTATTAAACAATAATAATAACAATTGACTTAATAACCCATATCAAAACCTAATCCCAGTTAGATCAAAAGAAACGACTTACACATCCAAAAACATACATAATACCCCAAAAACAAATAAACTACAAATAAAGAGTAATAAAGGGTAAACTTAAAGGGGGCATATCATGCTTGTTTCTCCTTTTCACTATGCCAGACTAGGATGCCTGTAAAGCATTTCTGCCCTCAGTACAAGTCATTTAGTTCCTTCATTGCCCCACAATAGCGTTCTCAAAATCCTCATTTTAGGCCATTATCAAGGTCTTGTTGAAATGCTCGGATCTGAGGATGACCTAAAGTTACCTCGCATCGTCACAGCCCTTGTGCTCTGATTGGTCAATTCTATCGGGGGTTGAGCCAGCCTGTCCTTCTTGTGCGACTGTATTTTCCAGCAGGCTCAAAGCTATTGAGTCCCCCTACAGGCCAGAGCTGGTAATGAGTGAATGTGAGCTAAGGAACTATAAACCCCTGCTGGTGTATGTGTTCCTCGGTGATGGTTTTGTGGCTAACGGACATCACAGAGGAGGAAGTGTTTTATCAGATTACTCCAATAAAAAGAAAGGTACCTCGTGATGTCACGACGTTTGAAATCTCGCGAACATCTCGCAATGACCCATTTTCAGAGGCATCAAATCTCGTTCTAGGATATCAGAAAAAATACGATATCTCATTTTTTGAAAATTAAGGGGGTGTAAGGTCTTGTTTTCAAATTTATTATATTATATGTAAGTATTAAATCATGCATCAGCATGATATGTCTCCTTTAAATGAATCAGACACACAGGATAAACCTATATAAATCAATACAGACGCAGGGAAAGTGTCCTCATTCACACAGCACTAAAAAAGAATAACTCCAATAAAAGGATGCAGTCCGTCTCCTCGAGTGAGGAGGCCACACAATCAGTACCCGCAGGTGGCTAGGCCAAGTAGCAAGCGCTAGCGTGTAGCCATGCAGCAGCAGGCAGAGCAGGAGACAGTCAACCAAAAGCTTAAAAGCAGCACAAGCGACAAATAGCAGACTTGAAGCAGTGAAACATTGAAGGAGGGCAGTTAAGGCTTCGAGACAACATGAGTGGAAACCCAGGAGACAATACAGCAGCACTCAGCCAGGCAGCTACGGCGTCTCACCACAATACACCGGAGACGGAAACGTCGGGGGCATACCAGTCGCTCTGCAGCAGCCACACACAACCCAGAAGTGACACAGACGGAAGCAGAAAGGCAGAGGCAGGGGAGATGCACTACATAAATACCCTCCCCCAGTCCCATGATTGGTTGACAAGTGAAGCAGCACATCACATAAAGATATAAATATTTCTATGCTGCTACACAGAGAAGATCCACATCCTCATGGACTACTACGACAACTTCAACACACGTGTCTCCACTGGCCAAGAAAAATCAGCCTGGCAACGGCTGGAGAAGAAGATAATCACTGGGTGCACAATCTCAGTGTCTCTCTTCTCTTTAGCAATGAACATGATTGTGAAGTCTGCTGAAGTAGAATGCAGAGGACCAAATTCAAAATCTTGGACTCGGCAGCCTCTCATTAGAGCCTTCATGGATGACCTAACAGTCATGACAACATCTGTTCCCGGGTGCAGGTGGCTCCTCCAAGAACTTGAACGGCTCATCTCATAGGCAAGGATGAGCTTTAAGCCCACAAAGTCCAGGACTCTGGTTTTGAAGAAAGGGAAAGTGGCCAACCAGTTCCACTTCACCCTGGGAGGGACTAAAATACCATCAGTAACTAAGAAACCAGTAAAGAGCCTGGGAAAAACCTTCAACAGCACTCTAAAGGACAAAGCGGCACTCCAACAGACGAAGAGCGACCTGGCAGTCTGCTTGCAGCCATTGATAAAACCGGCCTCCCAGGTGAGTTTAAGGCCTGGAATTATCAGCATGGGGTTCTGTCAAGAATACTCTGACTACTGCTCGTATACGAGGTTCCAGTGACAACGGTAGAGGCACTGGAAAAGTCCATCAGTCTTGGTGGGGCTGCCCTGGTCGCTGAGAAGCATAGCCCTGTACGGCCGCACCAACAAGCTGCATCTCCCCCTCAGCGGACTAACAGAGGAGTTCAAAGTCACCCGCAGCAAAGAGGTGATGTTATGCAGCGACTCCAGGGATGCCAAGGTTGCCACGGCTGGAGTCCGAGTGAAGACTGGATGCAAGTGGCAGGCACAGTAGGCAGTTGAAAGAGCAGACGCATGCTTGAGGCAGAAAAGCTTACTGGGCTCTGTGTCAACTGGGTGAGCTGGTCTGGGTTAATTCCCAAAGCCACAGTACAACTTGGGTAAAGGAAAAGAAAGGCGTGAACTGGCGCAGGAGGAGATCGGAGCTGAAGTGGAAGAGGTGCAAGATGGTAAGTATGGCCAAACAAGGAGCCTGGACCAGGTGGGAGAACACAGAACAACAAATCATCACCTAGGCTGACGTCTGGTGGGTAGAACCATTGCACAGCAAATTCCTCATTCGGTCAGCGTATGATGTTCCCCCAAGCCCAGCGAACCTACACACCTGCGGACTGGCAGACACATCAGAGTAAAAGCTTTGCCGAAAGAGGGGAACGATGGAGCACATCCTCAGCTGCTGCCCAAAGGCGTTGGGGGAGGGGCGCAACCGCTGGCGCCATGACCTAGTTTTGAGGTCATTGGAAGAATCCATCTATACAGCAATGCAAAACAACAAGCCACAGGCCCCCCACAAGACGCAGTCACTTTCATCAAGGCAGGTGAGAAGGCTAAACACCAGCCCAGCTCAACAGGAGGGCACCTCACCACCGCTTGGGACTGGAAACTCCAAGTTGACCTCTGAAGACAGCTTAAATTTTCAGTAAACATCGTAGCCACTTCACTCCGCCCACACATGGTCTTAACATCAGAGTCAACCAAGCAGGTGATTCTGTTGGAACTGACAGTCCCCTGGGAGGACCACGTCGAAAAGGCAAACAAGCGGAAAATGTCAAAGAAAGACCAATGTCATTTATTTCTTGCAGTTGGAGATATGTGAATATGATTCACTGCTACAGTGACCATTACCAGCCCTCCATGTAGGCTATTCCATCAAATCAAACTTTATTTAGCCCCTGATGTGAGCTGAAGGGGAGGGCCGTGCCACACCACAGTGGGTTGCAGATCTCCAACAATACTCAAGGCTGAATGACATTATGGTCAGTGGCTTGGAAACCAAACTGAGGTTGGAAATCGTCCAACTTGCTCAACCCAAAAGCTCATAACAAATGATACAGGGATCGAAAGAGTGTCTGAAATCAAATTTATTGGTCTGATAATAGATGAGAAACTGGGCTGGAAATCACACGTTAACTATATCAAAGGATGAATATCCAAGTCAGCTGCATTTCCAATATTTTCTAAATAAATCTTCCTTATACATTTTGTACTGCTCTTTCAATTCCTTTCATACAGGAATTACTGTGGTGAGATGTGGGGCAATACATACAAAACAAACACAGAGTCAGTCTTCATCCTACAGAGAAGAGTAATAAGAATCATAAACAAAACCACATACAGAGAACCAACAAACTAACTCACTGCATTAAATTTAAGGATCTGGTTGATTATAAAACTATCAAAATTATGCATAAATTAAAAAGTCAGTAGCTACCAAACAGAATCCAAAGGTTATTTCAACTGAGAAAAGACACACATCATCTTCAAGGAAATTTTATGGTCAGAAAACAACCAATGAAAAGAAATATGAAACTTCCTGTGTCTCAGTTACAGGAGTTACATTATGGAACAGCTGCAGTAATGAACTGAAATCATGTAAATCAATAGGTAGGTTAAATACGTAAGGGATAATGCCCGACGAGCTGTTTATTATCAGAAATTAATGGACGACGCGGAGGCGTGAACCGTCCGTCGCGAAGTGGAGGACAGTTGCTTCCGCGAAGTCCATTAATTTCTGATAATGGACACCTCGGAGGGCATTATCCCGCTTATACCATGGTCACTTATGAAAAAAATACATCTTTAATCAATTATTAACACGTTAATGTTGTTTTTATACCATTAAAATCATTCGTTTTAAACAAGAAGCGGCTGAGTGGACTATTTAATATCACTCGTTGTGACACGTTGCTAAGGTAACCTCCTCTGGCCACAGAATCTGCAGCTCGGTCGGCCGCAGTTGTTGTATTAGTCCTAATCAGTGGAGGGAAGTGAGATGATTGCTTAACGTGATGTTATGTGAAAAATGTGATTTCAGAGGGCAAGTGCACCTCTTATCATTTGTGTATCCAGAGGATGATGCGATTTTTTTTCAAAGAATCAAAGTCAACAGATAGTTTACAAAATAGTTTCTATTGCAATATTGTCCACTATTCACTCTGATCACTAAATGTGCTATCAAGAAAGTAAGTTTATCCTACATCGTTTTTATAAATATCCACCATTCATTCTGATCATTAAATGTGCTATCAAGCAAGTAAGTCTATCCTACATCGTTTTTATAAATAGGATGTTCACCTCGTCTTTGTCCTCCTCTAAATTGTTCAATTCCTCCGGTGTCACCTCCTTGTGTTGCATCTCCTTATTCTCGTATTCTTTTCTGTTCTCTTCTTCTGCTGCATCCCAGTCTTCAAAATTATCGAATTCACCAAACAGGTTTAAGGAAACCATGAAATCGTTCATTTTGTCTACTGTCTATGAGCTAGGCGATGTTAAGAGTTTCCGTTGCCACGGTTACCAACTACTGTTTGATCCAGCGCAGCAATTTAGAACCATCAGGCTATTTGACCGGAACTTCTTTTCTAGGTGTCCATTATCACCTTTTAATGGACACCCTGCAGCCAATCAGAATCGAGTATTCACCCAGACCATGGTATAAATCTTTGTAACTGAAACATTAAACACATCCCGAATGGATCAACAAAGAAAATTAGTAACATCATATATATTGTGTATCCAGTGACATGTCACTATTGTCTTTGTTTTGAAAGTTGTTTTTGTCATTGTTTGTCTGAGCCTTTTGTTGCTTTTAGTTGCTAAATATATTACTGGCTATGACCTGTAGGGGCTTCAGGGTAAACTTAAGTAAGACATTATGAAAAGGAATAAGGGGTGGGACTAGATAAGTTTGTTACTTCTTCCTACACCCTTTTCAAACTGAGTCTGTCATATTTCTTTGCAAAGATAAATGAGAGTAGAAAAAATGCTGTAATAGCTATTTGCCTTTGCTTACCTTGATATTTTATTTTGTTGGATTTGTACAGATGTATAAATATGTATGTTTTCCATTTAAGTTCAAAATAAGTATTCATCATCATCATCAGAATCTCTTCCTCATGTCATAGTATGTGTGTGTAACTGAGTGTGTGTGCTGTCTTTGGATTGTGAGGGTGGGGGTGGGTTGTATTTTTCATTGTATGTAATTTTAAAATTATTATTTTAATTTATGTTGTTTCTTCATTTTCTTGTCAAGCACTTTGCACAAAAAATGAATGAAAAGTGCTATACAAATGGAGTTTGATTGATTGATCTCTTTGGAGCCATGAAGAGGGCTCTCTTCCGATTTTATTTCACATAGGACCTTAAGCTTTCATTTCAGAATGTAGTCTCATATGCTGAGCCAAGCTCCCTCTTTGACTAAACCTTCTATCACACTGTGAGCAGCTGTAGGGTTCCTCTCCAGTGTGAACTCTCATATGCTTTGTCAAACTAACTTTGTGTCTAAAACTTTTACCACACTGTGAGCACACAAATAGTTTCTCTCCCGCATGTACATTCATATGCTCTACCAGAATACATTTTAGTCTAAAACTTTTACCACACTCAGTGCAGCTGTAGGGTTTCTCTCCAGTGTGAACTCTCATGTGATCATGCAGACTACCTTTTCGTCTAAAACTTTTACCACACTGTGAGCAACTGAAGAATTTCACTCCAATGTGAGCTCTCTTGTGCTCAATCAGGTTACCTCTAAATCTAAAATTTTCACCACACTGTGAGCAACTGAAGGGTTTCTCTCCAGTGTGAACTCTAATATGATCATCCAGATTACATTGTACTCTAAAACTTTTACCACAATGAGTGCAGCTGTAGGGTTTCTCTCCAGTGTGAATTCTCATATGCCTTGTCAAACTCATTTTCCATTTAAAACTTTTACCACACTGTGAGCACACAAATACTTTCTCTCCCGCATGAATATTTATATGCTCAACCAGAATGCATTTTAGTCTAAAACTTTTACCACACTCAGTGCAGCTGTAGGGTTTCTCTCCAGTGTGAATTATCATATGCTTTGCCAGACTAAATTTGTGTCTAAAACTTTTTCCACACTGTGAGCAGTTGAAAGGTTTCCCTACTGTGTGTATTAATTCAAGAGACTCTTTAAGTTTCACTCTTTTACCACGTTCAGAGCAACTTTGTGATTCTTCTTCTGTTACTTTACTCCAATCAGCACTGTCATCAGTCTCTGCTTCAGAGCAGTCATCAGCCTCTGATTGTGCGTCTCTCTGGTGGTCAGAATATCTTTCTGCCTCTGGTCCACACTCCTCTCCATCAGCTCCTCTCTCCATCTCTTCAGTTTTGATTTCATGGGGCTGTGAGAACTGAGGCTCCTCTTCATCATCTTCACCCTTCACAGGGAGAGGAGCAAAAGTGAATTTGATATCATCCTCCTCTGGTCCTTTAAGCTGCTCTCCCTCCTGACTGCTCCAGGGTTCCTCTGGTTCCCTTGGTTCCTCTTTAATGTGCAGAGGCTCGGTCATCTTCTGGCTCAGACTGGAGCTCCTCTCCTGCTGCTCTGAAGGAACCTCCTCTTTACTCTCTCAAGGCTGCTGGACCTCCTCACAAACCTGTAAAATACAGAAGCACAGAATTTTCAGAGACTAGTAAACGGACTTAAGCATAGGAAGAGCTTTCCTTGTCTTTCTGACTACTCAAAGCAGTTTTACGTCACAGACCACGTCAACCCTTTCATACCCACTTCAAACGTATTCACACACAGTGGGAGCACACTGGGGTGAAGTATTTTGCTGAACGACACACTGACAGGTGACAGACAGAGCTGCGCTTGAACCTACAACCTTGCGATAATTAACAGAGCAGATCAGATTTTCCCATTGATCTAAAATTAGGAGGATGCTTTTTATTAAAGTGCAGAAGGTTCAACATGATCTCTTAAATGCTCTGTTTTTCTCTTCTGACTGTGTGAGAGGCAGAGTGTGTTTAATTATCGATTGTCTTGTCATTTCTCTGAATATAACTAAACATTCTGAACATTTGTTTCTGGATGTGATGCCCTGGATTAAGTGAATTCCTGTGTGTTAAATTCTTCAGTAATATGTATCAAGCTGTTGAGCCAATTGCAGCTGCTCTAAGCTGACCCAAGGAGTCTTGGTCACTGCTGCCTCAATGCAAGCTTGTGGCCAAAGCGCAAGAAGTGTATGCAAGTTTGTCAATTGAGCAAAGTCTAAATGATGATGTGCTTAACAAAACTGTGCTTCTGGCCTGCAGGCTGGTACCTGAACCAACAGATAAACATTTAGATAAAATGTTAAAACTGCCAACCAAACCTATGTAGAGTTTGCACCATTTAGATCCACTTCAGTCTTCCTACCAGCTCTGACGTGGTGTCGAGGATGCCATCTTCCTGCTTTGATAAAGATGGGCCTTCCTTACTGGGTGAGAAGCTGAAAGGGATGCAGATGTAGGCTCCTCTGGTGTCCTGGATTGTTGACTACCTGACTGAAAGACAACAGAATGTTCGGCTTCCAGGGGACAGTCCTCTCTATTCCTCTTCCCACTGTACACCACAGATTTCAGCCACAAAACTAAGACCTGCCATCTTCAGAAGATTTCTGCTGACTCAGCTGTAGTGGAGTGTATCAACAGGAGTGATGAGGACCAGGACTGTGGTGGGTGGCGTTGTCACATGGTGTGAGCAGAACCATCTACAGGTCAACACGACAAAGACCAAGGAGCTGGTTGTGGATCTGAGAAAGGCAACGAGTCCAGTGGCCCCCATTTACATCCAGGATGTCCAGGTGGACACCCTTGAGAAATATAAATCCTTGGGGGTGTATGTGAACCACATATGGGCCTGGACCAGGAACACCAAGGCTTTCTACAAGAAGGGCCTGAGCTGCCTCTTCTTCTCCAGGAGGCTGAGGTCCTTCAACATCTGCAGGACGATGCTGAGGATGTTCTTCGAGTCTGTGGTGGCCAGTGCTGTCCTATATGCAGTTGTGTGCTGGGGCAGCAGGCTCAGGGTAGCATACACTATTATCCCTTGCAGACTGAACAAAAAAGCTGTTTAAACCTGGTAACAATCAGCTCCTGTCAGCGGTTTGAAAGGGTTTAATCAACATTTTGACCCAGGTTGACTAACGTTGCAAGCGACACAGGTTTTAATCAGCTCGTGTCCGACTGGTTTCAGTGAGAACATCACACCCCGGTCCACCCGCTAAGTTATGGCTAATGACGCTAATGACGTCGACATAACGTCCTCACAATTCCGCAAATTCCATCTGCCTTTGTATCATCAGTGCCGAGATTGTACACTTTGTACGAGGTCAACAGTACAAAGTAAAGAAACCTGTCCATTGCCTCCATGCTCCTCTCCATTGTTAACATGGAGGGGCTACGTCATGCTGATGATGTCATCGACATGATGGCATCAGCTTGATGCTCCAGAGGAATAAACAAAGCCAGGCAGCTCGTCTGCAGCAAAGAAGACTCAGGTCTGCTGGCAGTGGGAAAAGAGTCAATGCCGATTGGTAGCGGGTCAACCCACGTTTAAAAAAACTGTTTTGACCCATTGAGCTCATTCAGTGGCAGACTCATCTCATTGTGTTCATATTGTAAATAGTGTCGATGTTTACAGTGTAAATTCCCTTGGCTTGTCCATAGTCTCACATGTTGTTTACTAACATTCATAATGAAGTTGATTCACAGCTTAAGGAGTGTGAGGAGTTAAAATTTACTCCTCACACATTTATCTCCTTGATGAATTACGGCCATTGCGATAATGCTAACCTTTTCTCGGAGTGTCCTGATGTGCTCTGATTCAATTATTCATCAAAATTCAGGACATTTCTTTCATATTCTAATGAAGACTCTGGCTGCTGTTGGCTGCAGACATTCAGTCAGTTCACTCTCCCTCTCTGTTACATTTATTATTATTATTTATGTCACAGGGACAAACATTAAAGTTCAGAAATGTAGCAGGGGCCGTACTTTATAAAAATAACTCTGGGGAGAAACCTGGTCATTCCATATGAACTCAACCAGAAGCCCCATGGTCTAAGTCAAGACCTTTTCAGGTTCCCTCCTGCAGACGGTCCAGACCTCAAATTGAAGGAGTCCAGCATAAACAGACTTTTGGAAATTACTGTAGACTGACACTGACCCCCTAAACATGGTTTATTTTCCATTTTCATGCATACTAGGGCCCGACAGATACATCGGCTGGCCGATTTAATCGGCCGATTATAGCCCTTTTCGAAGTATTCAACATCGGCCAGAGTTTTGCCGATTTAACGCCGATACATTTTTAATTTCTCATAATACAGTGAAGGCTGTTCGGTGTCCAAGGCGAGCAGAATGATGACGTGGAAGATGGCGACGTGCGTTGGTGGTGGCTCCTCTAGCTCTCTGCTGATTCTGTGTGTATGATTTGACTCGCCTACACTCACACGGAGTTTTAAGCCTGAAGGTCCGACAAGACGAGCAACTTTCAGCAGTGTACGATGTCCCGCTGCTGCTGGACACAGAGAGACCACCAGGCTCTCTGCTAGTTCGGCTCGGATCAGCCTTACAGACAGACCGGCTAACGCAGAGCAGTTTCCTGACCGACGCCGCCTCTGTCGTGGTCAACACTGATGAATTGGACCTTCCGATGGCAGGGGATCAGTTTATCAGTGACTGTTCTATTGTGATTATGACGGAAATCCGTCTTTATCCACTTGTTCCCTACACGGCAGCTAAGCTAACTAGCTAGCGGGCTAACAATCTATAAATTTACATTTTTAAAAAGGTAATTTGTTTTATTTTGAAGGAATTTGCCAACGTTTAATACACTCTTTTACATGCTACTTGAAAGCTGCAGAAAAGGAAAATAAAAGATGCCTATGAAAAGAATGTTACCATAAAAAGTTGTTCTATCTTTACTTTAATCTTCCACTAATTTTCATCAAAAAGAAGTACAAGACCCAGAATGACCATTTTTTAAAGGTGATTTTGCATGTTTTTTGAACTCCAAATTTCCTCTCTTATGTAAAGTTTAACAAATACTAAAGGATAAAGTATTCATATATATATATATATATATATATATATATATATACATATATATTTGTATATATATATATATATATATATATATATATATATATATATATATATATATATATATATTTAAATTTCCATTCATCAGCCGATTAATCAGTAATCTGTATTTTTTTTTCCGACAAATATCGGCATCGGCTTCAAAAAATCCATATCGGTCGGGCCCTAATGCATACAAACATCACCTATTGGAGACCAATATCTCAGAAAGAAGAGAGAGACAGTTTCTAATGTTACAATCTGACAGCCTGGGGCAACTTTAACCAGGACACACATTTCAGCCAGAAATTTTTGGTTGTTTCAAAGATTTTGGCATCTAAAAGTGGATACTCAGTATTGTAGCAAGATGAAAACTGAACAATTTATAGAAACTCTAAAAGGAAAAAAACCCTCCATTCCTCCCTGGACTCTGTCTTCATGGATACCATGATTGTAAATCTCCTAGAGACATCTGGCGCCATCAAGTCTGTCTTTACCTCCTCCAAACTACCATGAGCAGACATGTGCATCTGATGTGCTTACTTCTGATTGGCTGAGGCCTAGTAGTCCGAGGACAGTTCGTTCCCAAGCCACAAACAATTCTTAGGTTGCACCTAAGTTGACCTTTGACCTCCCTGGCCATTTTGGACCCCTCGTCTGCTCTTCCTTATCTGCTCCACATGTTTACAGATCAGGCTGCTAAAGCTGAACCTTTTAAACTCTTTAAATGAAACAATGGACACATCTAACAACGTGATATTTTATCCTGTCAGGACAAATGCTTTCTAATGATGTGACTTGTGTGTTTTTAGCTCTAAAAATGCCAAAGTTATAAAAAAGGGTGGGTTATCTGTGAAATCTCTCAGTGGAACCTGAGAAGAGATCGTCCCCTCCAGGAATGTGCCTGTACTCCGCATTATTTCATTTCACTCTGTTTTATTGAAGAATGCTTATAATAGGATTTCTACACCTTAAGTTTTGGTAGCATACCATCCCAAAGGCATTTTAACTTATATGTCTTAAGTTAAATACATCAATTTTTTTTGATTGACTTTTTAATAAGATTGAGACTGTTCTATTCTTTCTAATACTTTAGATATATAGTATTTGGTATCAAATTGATCACCATGAGATTTCTTATCTAGTTGGAATGCTTATATTGGATGTTTAATCAAAATACAACTCAATATTGGCCAAATATAAAGTTCGTAAAGTTTGTTACTCATCTAATGGCCCTCCCCCTGTGAGTAGCTCAAAACCAGAGAGACATGTGCTCTTGTTCTCTCTTCTTCCTCCTATTCTTCGTCATCACTTCTTTTTGACATTCCATCTATTTGGCTCCCCATATTTATCCTTAATTCTTTTGTCTAAGTTTTAGTAGCCTGCCGATTCTTTCTTTATAAGCCAGTAAGACTTCAAAGATTTACTTCATAGTAAATGGACTTTCGCTATTAATTTAGAATAATATTCGTATGGCCAACGAATTCTTGATTTTTGGAATTAGTTACAAATCAATATTTTTTATACAATCGAGACATCAACACTACAAGCTCCAGCTTCATCTTAAACAGAACCTGCCAGTCCAATCTAGGACGGTACTTTTCTCCTGGGAAACCTGGGACCAGCCAGCTCACGTCGGAACAACCTCCCTGGATCCAATCGCGCTGGATAGAGTGTGGACTTCAACCTCTCCTCTGGGACGACTCCAAACCAGAACAGTCCTTCAGGCTCTCTAGTAGCTCCGGACAAGTTGAGGCCCGACCCCAAACGTCATTTCGTAAGATGGGCTTGAGTGTGTCTTGGTTTAATTCTCAAGTAATTCACACTTGATTTGACCTTTCACTAGTAGATTAATTTGTGAATTAATCCTCTATAACCACTCCATATACTTAGATGTTCCTCGAGGGTTCATATCTTCTTTCCTGATTGACAGCATCATTGATTCCGTATAACTCTGACATTAATTCCTTCCTAAGTGTTTATTTTCTTTTATTTTGTCTTATATATTCATTTAATAAATCACCCTGATATTTAAAGTTCTGTCTGTTGGTATTCTGTTTGGAAGATTGACATCACTGCATGAGAGTTCTGTCTTTAGACTTGAGATTGATTAAACTGATAAAGTTTTACTTAATTGATTTATCTAATTTAAATGAAATAATCAATAAATCAATTAATCAAGTTAATTTTGCCTTTTTTGTATAAAAAGGATGGTGCCCCTTTAACTAACGAGAGCAAAACTGGTGATGAAATTAATATTAGTTTCTTTACTTAATATCCAGTAATATCCAGAAAATAATCACTACAGTATTATACACAATTCACCCAGTGTCAGAATCAGGAACAACAGCCCTTTGTAAAGGTCCAGAGTTCAGAAAGACTAAAGACTTCCCACTTACATTTTGCATATGTTCAATATTCATGTAGAGATACCAACACAGTTTTTTTTTTACCCAAATCTGAGTCGGTCACTGTGGATGATTTCTGGACTTTGGTTGAATTTCTATGGACTGACCAAACTGTTCTTTATGAACACACTGTTGTGAATTCATGATGTTGTTCTAAATCAACAAAACAAGATCTTGACTGAAAAAGAAATTGATATTTTGACCCACTAACAATATTTGAATATATCAGGATGTCTTGGAACATGTTCAGTATACTATCCAATCAGCTGATCCTCTCAGCTCTATATTAAACAGCAGGTCTACAGTCAGGATGTGTCTGAACAGGGCATGGAGATAAAACTATTTACTGTGCCTACTAAAATACCATGTGACTGAATGGAAGAACAATAACTCTACAAAATAACTCAAACATTAATCCAGGTTGTTTTTCTCTCCGGTTTGTTCAGCATCAGTTTGTTGCTGTAGCTCTGATTCAGTCCTGGATGTGATTTTAATGTTGAGATTTGGTTCAAATCAGCTCCAGGCATCTAAAACCTCAAATCAGACTGTCTGGTCTCTGAGGATCAGAAGGAAGAGCGAGTAAACTTCAGTCTCAGACCTTTGATTCATCAAACAGTCTGAGCTAGCTGAACGTTAGCTAAAGGCTAACCTGCTACATCTACAGTAAACACGATCAGAGAAGAAGAAAGAAAACAAACCTGCTCTCTCTTTAAGATCCTGAAACCCGGACATCTGACACTCATCCAAGTGTCAAAGAAGGAGAAGAAAACTCTGAAGACTTTAAGAGGATTTCTTAGAGACAACAGGACGATGTCCCTCTTTTTCTTCTTCTTCTTCTTCCGTTTTTTCCCTCCTTCTTCTTCCTCATTTCCGGCTTCCATCTTCTTCTTTGAGGTTTTTGGCAGTTAGCAAACATCGAAATGGTGCATTTCCGCCACCTAGTGGTAAGAAGTGTGGACCAGAATATCTAAACTACTTGAATGTAATAATAATAATAATAATAATAATAATAATAATAATAATAATAAAACAAATAAGTAAATAAATATAAAATGGATCAGATTCTCTCTATCAGCTGTGTTTGTTTAAGGTACTGTAATAACATCTTACTCTCTGAATCGTTTTGTAGAATGTCTATAAAGTCAAAACACACATTTTCTCTCCTGAGACCACTAATTAACTGCCTTCTGTTAGCTTCAAATTTAGGACAATGCATGATAACATGTTCTACTGTTTCCTGTTGTTCACAGTTATCACAACTACCTCTCTCATTCTTTGCCATTTTAAATAAAATACTTTTTAACCCACAATGTCCAAATCTTAATCTTGATATTGCCGAACTGTTTCACGTTTCCCATTCAAACTAGCTCTCCTCATTTTTCCAACCTTCCTTTGTATTCTAAAATACCACCTCCCAGTTCTTTCTTGCTCCCATTGTTTTTGCCACCTGTCTTTCCATCTCATCTTCACAATACCCTTCACCTCCCCTCTCCTGTAACACACTACCATGTAAACTTGACTGTCGTTTGTGGCCTTCTTTGCCTCCCTGTCTGCCTGCTCATTTCCTCTGATTCCTATATGTGCATGTATCCATTCAAACATGACTGTTATTCCCATCATGTGAATCCTGTACAATATTTGTTTGATTTCTGTTGAAATATCTGGTCGACTGTCTGAGTGATTGTGTTGTAGACTGATAAAGGATGAACTCCATGGCTGAACTCACACACCATGAAGAAGAGTCTCATCACACTGAAGAGGGCAGAATGGCACAGGCCCCCCACAAGATGCAGTCAATTTCGTCAAGGCAGGCAAGAAGGCTAAACACCAGCCCAGCTCAACAGGAGGGCACCTCACCACCGCTCGGGACAGGAAACTCCAAGTTGACCTCTGAAGACAGCTTAAATTTTCAGTAAACATCGTAGCCACTTCACTCCGCCCACACATGGTCTTAACATCAGAGTCAACCAAGCAGGTGATTCTGTTGGAACTGACAGTCCCCTGGGAGGACCGCGTCGAAAAGGCAAACGAGTGGAAAAGGTCAAAGAAAGACCAATATCATTTTTTTCTTGCAGTTGGAGATATGTGAATATGATTCACTGCTACAGTGACCATTACCAGCCCTCCATGTAGGCTACTCCATCAAATCAAACTTTATTTAACCCCTGATGTGAGCTGAAGGGAAGGGTCGTGCCACAGCACAGTGGGTTGCAGATCTTGAACAATACTCAAGGCTGAATGACATTATGGTTAGTGGCTTGGAAACCAAACTCAGGTTGGAAACCGTCCAACTTGCTTAACCAAAAAGCTCGTAACAAATGATACAGGGATCGAAAGAGCATTTGAAATCAAATTTATTGGTGTGATAATAGATGAGAAACTGGGCTGGAAATCACACATTAACTTCATCAAAGGAAAAATATCCAAGTCAGTTGCAATTTTATATAAAGTACTATACTTTCTAAATAAATCTTCCTTATACATGTTGTACTGCTCTTTCATACTTCCATACATGAGTTACTGTGTTGAGGTGTGGGGGAATACATACAAAACAAAGACAGAGTCAGTCTTCATCCTAAAGAGAAGAGCAATAAGAATCATAAACAAAACCACATACAGAGAACCAACAAACTAACTTACTACATTAAATTTAAGGATCTGGTTGATTATAATACTATCAAAATTATGAATAAATTAAAAAATCATGAGCTACCAAACAGAATCCAAAGGTTATTTCAACTGAGAAAAGACACACATCATCTTCAAGGAAATTTTATGGTCAGAAAACAACCAATGAAAAGAAATATGAAACTTGCTGTGTCTCAGTTACAAGAGTTACATTATGGAACAGCTGCAGTGATGAACTGAAATCATGTAAATCAATAGGTAGGTTAAATACATCTCTATAACTGAAACATTAAACACATCAAGAATGGATAAACAAATAAAATCAATAACATAATGTATATTGTGTTTCCAGTGACACGTCACGATCGTATTTGTTTTGAAAGTTGTTTTTGTCATCGTTTGTCTGAGCCTTTTGTTGCTTTTAGTTGCTAAATATATTTTTGGCTATGACCTGTAGGGGCTTCAAGGTAAACTTAAGACATTATGAAAAGGAATAAGGGGTGGGACTAGATAAGTTTGTTACTTCTTCCTACACCCTTTTCAAACTGAATCTGTCATATTTCTTTGCAAAGATAAATGAGAGTAGAAAAAATGCTGCAATAGCTATTTGCCTTTGCTTACCTTGATATTTTATTTTGTTGGATTTGTACAGATGTATAAATATGTATGTTTTCTATTCAAGTTCAAAATAAATATTCATCATCATCATCATCAGAATCTCTTCCTTATGTCATTGTGTGTGCGTGTAATGGCCCTTTCCCACTAGCACGCCTTGGCCCTACCCTACTTGGCCCTACTCAATTTGCAGCGTGTTTCCACTAGCCTGGTTCCTCCTAAAACAAGCTAGTTTTCGTCTCTACTCTGCTCTGGTTCCAAGCAAGCTGAGTTGATCCTGAAAGATGACGTCACCGACTGCCGGCTGCTGATTGGTCAGACAATGTCATCATTGATGAGTAATGCGCGCAATGACCTAGCATGCTCGCGGTAGCTACTATTAGCTTGCCCTCATAGGTCTTTTCTTTGCAGCTCGATTGCTCTCGTGCTCGGCTTCATTCTGTTTTATATCTTCCAAAACTCTCCTGTGCTTCTCAAGGGATATTTCTTCTTGCCACCTGCAGCCTTCTTCTGCTCTCCTTTTTTACTCGGTTTGTGACAAAAAGCCACAGATTGTTGTGTTGCGCTCAAAATGACGGCACCACAGTGCCGCTCAGCTGTTTACAGCGACACTGCACCCCGTTGGGCAGGTGACTGGGGCTAATGGAAAAGCAGCACAAGGCGAGTAGAGTAGAGCCGGGTAGAGTAGAGTAGAGTAGAGTAGAGTAGAGTAGAGTAGGGCTAATGGAAAAGGGCCATAAGTGAGTGTGTCTGCTGTCTGTGGATTGTGACAGTGGTGGTGGGTAATATTTTTCAGTGTATGTAATTTTCAAATTATTATTTTAATGTATCGTTTATTTATTTCCTTTTCAAGCACTTTGCACAAAAAATGAATGAAAAGTGCGAAGCAAATAGTTTGATTGATTGATCTCTTTGGAGCCATGAAGAGGGCTCTCTTCAGATTTTATTTCAATCACAGGAGCTTAAGCTTTCACTTTAGAATGGAGTCTCATATGTCTAGACAAATTCCCTCTTTGTCTAAAACTTTTACCACACTGTGAGCAGCTGTAGGGTTCCTCTCCAGTGTGAACTCCCATATGGTCAGTCAGATCTCGTTTTTGAATAAAATTTTTACCACACTGTGAGCATTTGTAGGGTTTCTCTCCAGTGTGAACTCTCATATGATAATTCAGATTACCTTTCTGTCTAAAATTTTTACCACACTGTGAGCAGCTGTACGGTTTCTCTCCGGTGTGAACTCTCATATGATAATTCAGATTACCTTTTTTGCTAAAACTTTCACCACACTGCGAGCAGCTGTAGGGTTTCTCTCCGGTGTGAACTCTCATATGATGGTGCAGATTACCTTTGAGTCTAAAACATTTATCACACTGTGAGCAGCTGAATGGTTTCTCTCCAGTGTGAACTCTCATATGATCGTCCAGATTATGTTTTCCTCTAAAATTTTTACCACACTGTGAGCAGCTGAAAGGTTTCTCTCCAGTGTGAATTTTCAAATGCTTCGTCAGGTTACTTTTATGTCTAAAATGTTTACCACACTGTAAGCAGCTGTAGGGTTTCACTCCAGTGTGAATTTTCATATGGTGAATAAGATCAGCATTTTGTCTAAAACTTTTACAACACTGTGAGCAGCTGTAGGGTTTCTCTCCAGTGTGAACTCTCATATGCTCAGTCAGATAACTTTTCTGCCTAAAACTTTTAAAACACTGGGGGCAGCTGTAGGGTTTCACTCCAGTGTGAATTTTCACATGCTCAATGATGCTACGTCTGAGTCTAAAGCATTTACCACACTGTGAGCAGCTGAAAGGTTTCTCTCCAGTGTGAACTCTCATATGCTCAATCAGATAACCTTTCCGTCTAAAACTTTTAAAACACTTTGAGCAGTTGTAGGGTTTCTCTTCTGGTTGTATCACTTCAAGAGACTCTGTAAGTTTAAATCTTTTGTGAAGCTCAGAGCAGCTTTGTGATTGTTGTTCTGTCACTTCCCTCCAATCAGCACTGTCATCAGTCTCTGCTTCAGAACAGTCTTCAGCCTCTGATTGTGCATCTCTCTGGTGGTCAGAGTATCTGTCTGCCTCTGGTCCACACTCCTCTCCATCAGCTCCTCGCTCTATCTCTTCAATTTTAATTACACAGAGCTGTGAGAAATCAGGCTCCTCTCCATCATCTTCTTTCTCTATCTCTTCAGTTTTATTTTCATGGAGTTGTGAGAACTCAGGCTTCTCTTCATCATCTTCATCCTTCACAAGGACAGGAGCAAAAGTGAATTTGATATCAGCCTCCTCTGGTCCTTGAAGCTGCTCTCCCTCCTGACTGCTCCATGGTTCCTCTGGTTCCTCTTTAATGTGCAGAGGCTCAGTCATCTTCTGGTTCAGACTGGAGCTCCTCTCCCGCTACTCTGAAGGAACCTCCTCTTAACTCTCTCAAGGCTGCTGGACCTCCTCAAAAACCTGTAAAATACAGAAGCACAGAGTTTTCAGACTGGTAAATGGACTTGAGTATTGAAAGAACTTTCCTTGTCTTTCTGACTACTCAAATCAGTTTTCTACCACAGGCCACATCAACCCTTTCATACCCACTTCAAACGTATTCACATACAGTGGGAGCACTGAACGACACACTGACATGTGACAGACAGAGCTGGGCTTGAACCTACAGCCTTACGATCATTAACAGAGCAGATCAGATTTTCCCACTGATCTAACATCAGGACTAAGCAAATTATTGAAGTGCTCAAGGTTCAACATGATCTCTTAAATGCTCTGTTTTTCTCTTCCGACTGTGAGGGGCAGAGCGTGTTTAATAATGGATTATCTTCAATCAATCAATCTTTATTTGTATAGAATCAATTCATAACAATTGTTATCTCAAGACACTTTACAATAGAGTAAAAGCTCTTCATTTTGTGGATATACATACACATGTGGACAAAATTGTTGGTACCCTTCTGTTAAAGACAGAAAGCCCAAAATGGTCATTGAAATGACTTCACACAGACAAAAGAAAGAATTAATAAAAATTTACTGAAAATCAACTAAAGAAAATCAGACATTGCTTTTTAATTGTGGTTCAAAAGAATTATTTTAAAACCATAGGGTTGACCATAGGGACGTGTTAAACTCAGGTGCGTCCTGTAATTATCATCACAGGTGTCGTCAAGCCTGTAATCAGTCAGTCTGCCTATTTAAAGGCTGAAAAGTGGTCACTGTGCTGTTTGGTATCATGTTGTGTACCACACTGAACATGGACCACAGAAAGCTAAGGAGAGAGCTGTCTCAGGAGATTAGAAAGAATATTATAGACAAGCATATTAAAGGTAAAAGCTACAAGACCATCTCCAAGCACCTTGATGTTCCTGTGACTACAGCTGCACAGATTATTCAGAAGTTTAAGGTCAACAGGACTGTAGCCAACCTCCCTGGATGTGGCTGCAGGAGGAAAACTGATGACAAACTGAAGAGATGGATAATACGAATGGAAACCAAAGAGCCCAGAACAACTTCCAAAGAGATTAGAGGTGAACTCCAAGGTCAAGGTACATCAGTGTCAGATCACACCATCCATCACTGTTTGAGCCAAAGTGGACTGAATGGAGGACATCACTGTTGAAACCAAATCATAAAAAAGAGAGACTGGAATTTGCCAAAATGCACATTGACAAGTCACAAAGCTTCTGGGAGAATGTCCTTTGGACAGATGAGACAAAACTGGAGCTGTTTGGTAAGTCACATCAGCTCTATGTTCACAGACACAAAAATGAAGCATATAAAGACAAGAACACTGTACCTACTATGAAACATGGAGGAGGCTAAGTTATTTTCTGGGGCTGCTTTGCTGCATCTGACACAGGGTGTCTTGAATTGGTGCAGGTACAATGAAATCTCAAGACTATCAAGACATTCTGGAGTGAAATGTGCTGCCCAGTGTCAGAAAGCTTGGTCTCAGTCACAGGTCATGGGTCCTCCAACAGGATAATGAGCCAAAACACACAGCTAAAAATACCCAATAATGGATCAGAACAAAACACTGGACTATTCTGAAGTGGCTTTCTATGATCCCTGATCTAAATCCTGATGAACATTTGTGGAAGGAGCTGAAACATGCAGTCTGGAGAAGACAGCCTTCAAACCTGAGACAACTGGAGCAGTTTGCTCATGAGGAGTGGGCCAACATACCTGTGGACAGGTGAAGAAGTCTCACTGAGAGCTACAGAAATCATCTGATTACAAAGATTGACTCAAAAGGTTGTGCAATAAAATATTAAGTTAAAGGTACCATCAATTTTGTCCAAGCCAGTTTCATTATTTTGTTTTTTAATATTAATTCTTTTGAACCACATTTAAAAAGCAATGTCTGATTTTCATTAGTTGATATTTAGTAAATTTTTTATTAATTCTTTCTTTTGTCATTGTGAACTCATTTCAGTGACCATTTTGGGCTTTCTGTCTTTAACAGAAGGGCACCAACAATTTTGTCCACGTGTGTATGCATATATACATATATACATATAAAGATACACATATACATATATATACAAATATATACATCCAACACCCAACATGAATCCATATAGCCAATCATGAATCCCTCCATCATGGCGGCAAGAAAAAACCTTCTGTTAAGCAGCAGGAAATATTTAATGATGAACAGCAAATCCACACGATGCTGTGTTGGGTGTTTGGGCAAAGGAAGGGAGGTAGGAGGAGACAAGTGGACTAAAATAAGAACTAAAGTTAGGGACAGGTCCATGAACCATAGACCTGTCGTCTGATTTATTATAGGTTAGCCTCTTGAGATGCTACATCTTGTTTTCAGGAGGGTCCTCATATCTGAATAATTGTGATCATTTTAAAGTAGTATAACCAATGATATTCTTACTGAAAATAAGAATTTATGGTAGTGACGAACTCATGGGTGCCCAGACCACAAGTACATCCCAACCATAATTGTCTCCGTTAAGTATAAATGTATTAAAGGCCTCTTGAGATGTGACATCCCATTTTCAGAGGGACCTCATGCCTATGTTGTGATAAAAAAGAAATTGATACTGTAGATGTATCAATCATAGATATGGAGATCATGCTAATATCTACATTAACAGCTATAAGATAATGGGAATGGAATGTTCCTAATAAAATGGCCAACTATGTGTCATGTCTATAATTGTAGTTTTGATGCTTCGTGACTCCACAGCAGCAGGAAGTCTCCACCAAGGATCCCAGGCCACCTACAAGACAAGAGCCAGAAACGAGTACAGGGGCAAACAAAAGGGGCAAAAGCAGATACGGAGAGAGTGAGAGAGAGAGATGGAGCCCAATGTGCCAGATCCCCCCCAGCAGTCTAGGCCTATTGCATCTTAATTATGAGTCTAATTTATGAACTAATTTATAAACTATAAGATGGCCCCTAACTGAAAGCTTTACCAAAAGGAATGTTTTAAGTCTAACCTTAAAGGTAGAGAGGGAGTCTGACTCCCGAACTGTGGTCGGTAAATGGTTCCAGAGAAGAGGAGCCGGATAACTGAAGGCTCTACCTCCCATACTACTTTTGGAGATTGATGGTACCACAAGTAGGCCAGCATTTTGGGAGCGTAATGATCTAGAGGAGTTGTACGGCACTACAAGCTCTTTAAGATAGACTGGTGCCTGTCCACTGAGAGCTTTATAGGTGAGGAGAAGAGTCTTGAATTCTATTCTATATTTAATGGGAAGCCAATGCAGAGAAGCTAATACAGAAGTAATGTGGTCTCTTCTCACAACAATGTTAACAACAGACACTAATATATCAGGAAAAAAAGCCAAGATCTGATGCTGGAAAAGGCTATCACCGTGGATGGACATGGACAAAGCCCAATGAGTGGCATGAGGGAAAATAAAAGAAGACACTTAGGAAAAAAAACTGCTTTAGTGTAAATGAATTAAAAGCTAACAGTCATGTCTCTTACCTTTGTTTGTCCTATTGCTTGTATTTACCAGGTTTTGTTATATTGCTTGTACTTAAAACAAACGACTGAGAAAAAAATATTTCTGCAGATTTCAACCCAGCAGCGCTTTTTGAGTTTTAATTGCTTGTAGCCCATAAGTGTAGGATAATGATATGATATCCACCACTTAATCTTATTTTTATAATTCTATTTTAAGTTAGGGAACAAAAAACAAAAAAGTGGGATTCTAGGTTTAAATTAAAAAATCAATGCCTTTATCCTCTCAAATAACAGAGGAAATTAGTTTTGGCAAGCTTCAGTATAAAACCAGAAATAAAATATCTTCTTTAGTTTAAATTTAGCAGTTTTTGGAAAGACAGCATTTGCTGGTGAAAAAGCTAGAATAAGACAGAACACTGTAGGGGAGACTGGGGACCACTGTAACAGAGTGCTTTACAGTATTCTGCTCCTTTACTAATATTAGAATTTAAAGAAACAATTAGAAGAGCATTTCTTTAAAAATAAGGCTTAAATCTACACTTTAATCATATAGACCACCAATATCTACTATGACTCTTATTGGAATCATCTTCCCCAAAGACAGGGTAACATTAAGTCTTAAATAACATCAATCAAATATACTCTGTAAACCAACCTTAAATGGATTACAGTACAGGCATGAAAGATTGGTTCATCATGGTTGTAGGGACTTTGGTGTACGCAGGGGTGTGTATTTGTGCAGTCTCAAATGCATGAATGCAGATATGGGAGGCTTCATCTGTATGGGTATGTGAGTGAATGTATGTGAGTGAATATGCGTGCGTGTGTATATTGCATTGCATTTATATGTAAGCATGTATGTAAGAGGAGAGGGGGATGCGAGTACATATCATGGGCAGGTTTGGGTGTATATTTGTAAATAACAAACACTCACCAACTACCCTTATCAATATTTATATCATCTTATCATTAACCTATTCCATAGGAGCAGACAGATCTACTTTTAGTCTGTAAACTTGTTCAGGTTTCAATTTTACTTTTGGAAAATTAATAAATGATCAAGTCACTCAGTCGTTTAATATCAAGACATATGAACTTTAAGGGTTTAGGGGTATGAGCACTTGGAGTAAAATTAATAATACCGAGGTGGAGGAGGATAGTATTAAAGCCTTCTGCTGCCTGTATCTCGACCTTGTGTCCCAAAAGACACATTTTCATTTAGATCAACTTAAGGGTCTTACTTGATTATGTACCTCTGGATTCATGTGAGTAGAGTCACATGGAAATCCATACATTGCCACCCAAGTCCAAAAGGCACCAAAGGCACAACATTTTTTGGCATATCGGCTTAAAAAACAAAGGTCGAAAGCAAAAGTATCTAAAATCAAGGATACCTACTCAAAACTTTCGTTCATTAGGACAGAAATAGCAAATGAATTTGTGAAATACTACCAAAAACTGTGTACTCCTGAAAACGTAGACATCAACACTGAAAAACTTGGAAATTATTTGGAAAATATAAATCTACCAAAAGTTAAAGAAGACCAAAATGCACAGTTGATAAAGCCAATAACCAAGGAGAAACTATCAGAAACAATACAGAAAACTAAAAATGAAAAATGCCCAGGCAGTGATGGCTTTACAAATGAATTCTAAAAAGAATTTAAACAAGAATTTGTTTCATTCCTTGTTAAGGTATATAATTGGGCCATCAACACGAATGAGTTCGCTTCTACATGGAACTCAATCATAACTGTTTTCACAAAGAGGGTAAAGACTCAACAAACGGCTCATCATATAGACCTATTTCGCTCTTAAATGTTGACCAAAAATTTCTCACAACAATGCTGTATCAAACATCAGAAGCAAGGATATGAGTAAAAGAAGAACATAAAATTGCCATGTATGCGGATGACGTTATTCTGTATTTAACTCATGTAGCTCAATCTCTCAAGGCATTAATGGAGGAAATCCAACAATATAGCGACGTGTCTGGATACAAACTAAACACTACTAAATCAGAGGTAATGGCAATTGGGCAGCCAATAATACAAGATATTAAGCAGAAATATGCATCTAAATGGGAATAAAATAAAATAAAATACTTAGGAATTTTCATTACTAAAGATGCAAACAAGTTATTTGAAAATAACGATGAAAATTTGGAAAAATGTGTAAAAGAGGACTTAAGAAGATGGTCGATGATTCCACTCTCTGTCACAGGAAGAATTAAAGCAACTAAAACAAACATTTTACCAAGATTTATGTTCTTATTCCAAAATTTACCAATATACCTCAAAATACTTTCAACAACTGGGATAAAAAATTTAAGGACTTTATTTGGGGAGGGAAACAAGCCTGTACTTAAAAGAAACACTACCAAACTTACAAAATTATTTCTATCAGCCCAAATAAAAAATATTCTAGCATGGATGAACAATGACTGTAAAACCAAATGGAAAAGTTTGGAAACTGCACAAATGACAAAAACGATGAACAAACTCTTATTTTGTAATTTAACAAATGCAGCTGCAGATAAAATTGATAATACATGTATAAATAGCACATAAAGGGCTTGGATAAAAGCCACACAAACAAAAACACTCAAAAAAGATTTGGTGTATTTACGAGAGATAGCAAGTGATACAGACTTTATACTGAGTATGATGGATCACACTTTTAAATTGAAAAAGGTTTGACTAGATACCTGCAGTGGATTACAGATAAGGGGGGTGGATACCTTCGAGAACATTGTAAAAAGATTTAATCTCCCAAACTCTCAGTTTTTTAAATATCTCCAAGTAAGAAGTTACCTCATGAATTTAATGGGCAACCATAAAACAATAAATGATATTCATCCCTTATTTATATACATTGCCAACACATAAAATAAAACTAACTCTAAAAATATACTAGGAAGAATTTATAGAATTATTGAAGGAGAGGTTGAGGGGGGTAAACCCAAAGCAATGATCAACTGGGAGAATAAACTAAACATAAATATAACAGAAGAAGACTGGGAGAACATTTATTTTAACACATGGAAAACAACAAACTCTCAATTTTGGAGAGAATGCTCCTGTAAACTTCAGATCAGATACTTTATAACTCCTATTACTCAATCAAAATTCAATAATAATATCACACCAGGATGCTGGCACAACTGTGGAGAAAGTAAGGCTAACTACACTCATATTCTATACTCATGTCCGGTTCTGGAAGAATATTGGTCCGCAGTTAGAGAGGAAATGGGAAAGATATTTAAATGTGACCGTTCCTTCCTTCCTTTTCCTACAGAATCTTGAGAATAACAGCAATTAAACAGATAACGAAGAACTGGTTAAAACCAAACCCACCACAAATAAGCAAATGGAATGAATCAATAAAAGAAATATATAACATGCAAAGAATTACACATAGTATAAGAAATCTCAGTGATGTTTTTGAGCTGCAATGGAAAAAGATAAATGAACTAATGCAATTGTAATAATACTTGAAAAACACGGGTTGAAATGGAGGGGAAAAAAAACAGAAATATTAAAAAGAAGATACATATTGCCAGTACTGTTCTGTTTGTTTTGTCTTTTGTTACTCTTGGTTTTGACTTTTTATTTATTTATTTATTTTTTTGTCCAGCGTTTTGTTTGTTTGTTAGTTTGTTTTGTTTTTGTTGAGGATTTACCTAAGTTATAAAGTTGAACTGGTGTATAACTTGTACAAAAATCTTTCTTGTTTGATTAACTCTTGTTTCTGTATGTACCCTTATACTTTTCTTTCACGGGAAAGTATAATTGCACACTGAACCTGTTATGCCAATGTTATTTAGATCAACATAATTTAGGTTTATCCTGTGTACACCCTTAAAATTGCAAAATAAAAAGTTTAAAAAAAAAAAAGAAAGAAGAGATAGACATTTTCTAATGTTAGAATATGACAGCATGGGGCAAATTTAACCAGGAAACACATTTCAACCAAAAACTGTTGATGTTTCAGAGATTTTGGCATCTAACAGTGGATACTTATGATTATAAACAATTCAGCCAGTGTCAGAATCAGGAACAACAGGCCTTTTTAAAGGCCCAGAGTTCAGAAAAACTTAAGACTTCCCACTTAAATTTTGCATTTGTTCAATATACTCAATATTCAAGTTTATTTATGTTGGAAATCCCCCCTGCTGCTAGAGAGTAGTGTAATTATTTATATTTTGCTGTATATAACCAGTGTTTTTATCCTTTTTTTTATTTCTATCTTATCTACATGGAATCCAAATTTCCTGAGGGAACCTTCCCAGGGGGTTAATAAAGTTCCTATCTATGTATCTATCTATCTATCTAGACATGTAGAGGTACCAACACAGTTTTTTTACCCAAATCTGAGTCGGTGACTGTGGATGATTTCTGGACTTTGGTTGAATTTCTATGGACTGACCAAACTGTACTTTATGCACTGTTGTGAATTACTGATGTTGTTCTAAATCAACAAAACAAGATCTTGACTGAAGAGGAAACTGGTATTTTGACCATTAACAATATTAGAATACAACAGGATGTCTTGTAACGTGTTTAGTAAAACTTTAATCCAGGTTGTATTTCTCTCCGGTTTGTTCAGCATCAGTTTATTGCTGTAGCTCTGATTCAGTCCTGGATGTGATTTTAATGTTGAGATTTGGTTCAAATCAGCTCCAGGCATCTAAAACCTCAAATCAGACTGTCTGGTCTCTGAGGATCAGAAGGAAGAGCGAGTAAACTTCAGTCTCAGACCTTTGATTCATCAAACAGTCTGAGCTAGCTGAACGTTAGCTAAAGGCTAACCTGCTACATCTACAGTAAACACGATCAGAGAAGAAGAAAGAAAACAAACCTGCTCTCTCTTTAAGATCCTGAAACCCGGACATTTGACACTCATCCAAGAGTCAAAGAAGTAGAAGAAAATCCGGAAGAGTTTTAGAGGATTAATCTGAGACAAAAGAACGATCTCCGTATTCCTTTTTTCTTCTTCTTCTAATAAGGTTCCGGCAGGCTGTACGCAAGGTAGCGTAATGCTGCCCTCCACAGGTTGGGTTAATTAATTATTTTATATTTTCACATTAAGACCTGCTGTATGGAGCAACTTTAAAACTGCTTTTGCAATGCCCTCAATGTTCTGATCGGCTCTAAAAATGGACTCAGGAGAGAATACCAACAATCCTAATTCAGAGAGCTCTCTGTACAGCTGTCTGGTGCACTGTTTCAACACTGCCACACTCACACAACCCATCTGGATGCTTTCCAACTGATTTCAGACACCCTGCAAGTCCACAGTGTCCCAGCCTCAGTCTGGTTAAAACCACTCCATCCCTCCACCTGGATCTCACCCTCCACCCCTTACTGTTCACGGAAGGCTGTATGGAGAAGAAATGTCTGCCACTCTGTTTCGTATTCTACTTTTCCTGCCACTGCAGTTCCAATTTTTTCTTACATAAGCTATTACACTTACTCCTAAGATGGGCATATATTTCTTTTTTTAGTGCTTCCTTAGCCAGAGAAACTGCACATTCATTCCCCTCTATTCCCGAATAGCCAGGAATCCCCCCCCAAAACCACATGACATTCTGATCTTTCAATCCTAAATAAACAGCTTAATATTTCCCAAATTATATCTGGGCGGGCTCTAGATGCCCCTTCCTTCAAAGCCTCCAAAGCAGCAGCAGAGTCAGAGCATACTACACTTTTCTGAGGCTTATACTTTTCCACCCATTCTAGGGCCCATAAAATTGCCAGTAACTCATCTATGCAGATGATGTTAAATTCATAAAGCTGCTTCAAACAGTTAGTTACGGTGCTGATAGTAACACATTTACCAATTTCCAGCAGTTGGGGGTTTACCTCAGGCTCAGGAAGAAGCCAGAAGGGGACAGGAGACCAAGTATTTTTTTCTCACTCTACCCTGAACAAGTCCCATCCTTAGTGCCATCTGTTTAATCTGATGGAAGAAGTTTTATTTTCTTTCTTTGACAACAAATTCCCACACATCCTCCAGCAGATAGATTCCTCCTGAGCTGTTGATTGATCCATTTAATTTACTCTAGAACTGGAGCCCTAATTTGTGTCTCCGTATTCTCAAAGGAAGTTCTCCCATTTCTACTTAATGCAGGAATAGGAGTTGTCCTGAATGCTCCGCAGCACACTCTTAAAGTGATATTCCGGGATGGAACAAGTTGGGTCCTATCACAAGGTTTAGGGCTGAAATTACCCCTACAGCAGTGTTTCTGTGCCGCAGAAACCCAGGGCGCTAGGACCAAGCACCCCCTTCCTCCTCCGGTCCTGCTCTTCTGCCGATTCCTCTGCAGTCACATGGGGCCATATTTTACTTGACCAAAAACACAAATAAACAGACTCCCACCGAAAACATCTGATATCGGTCTGCATTCACGCTTTATTTAGAGAATTTTCAGCGCGTTACTTTCACACAAAGACACCGCTAAATAAGGCTCTATTTCTCATAGCGCCGTGAAACGGCCTCCGCGCAAGAGCCTCCGGCTCTGCAGCGGAGGCTCTATATCAATATATATCTATATCAAGAGCAGAGTTTTCCTCTCCCCACCCTAGTCACTTCCAGCTAAACTGCGAAGGATGTTAATTACCTTTTCACATTTGCTCACTACTTTATCTATATGACATTTCCATGTAAGCCTTTCATCCATCCATATCCCCAGAAATTTAAAAACTTTAATTCTTTCAAGAGGATAACCATACAGATAAAAATTGGATGTAGGGATCTTCTTCTTATACCCGAAAGTCATAAATTAATTTTAGAAGAGGAAATCCTACAACCCCACTCATTTGCCCACTGAACAATCTGATCTATTGCCTTTTGAATTTGGCTAAATAAATATTCACCATTTCTCCCTCATTTCCAAATGGCACCATCATCAGCAAATAGAGATTTCCCAAAGTTTTGAGGAATTTTTTTGGAAAATATTTATCATTATATTATAAAGTACCGGACTGATGACTGACCCTTTGGGTGTACCATTTTCAATATCAACAGTTTCAGACAGGTCTCCTCAAACTCTGACTTGAATGGATCTGTTGTTGGGGAAATCCTTAATCCATGTGAAACATTCTGCCTCTTATTCCAGCATCATGGAGTTTAATTAGCACACCATCCCTCCACATAGAACCATATGATTTTCAATGTCTAAAAATACAGTGATTACACTCTCTTTATTTGTAATAGCTTGACTTATTTCTTGATGTAAGATTGCGATTGAATCCATAGTATTCTGTCCTATTCTGAACCCATTTTGAAAGTTTCCAAAAATCCATTTGTTTCAAGGACATAATGTGTGCCTGATTGAGTGAATGCTGTTGGTGAACTCTGGTCGGACGGCTGTGACAGCAGGACGACACCCTGTTCAGGTGCGGGGCATAGCAAAAGAGGAGCGATTCAGACTGAGGACAGCTTACCTTCTGCCAGGACGGGAGGAGCTGCTGCTGTCTGGGAAAACAGGTCGCCCACCACACGCCAGAGAGACAACGCAGAGGGAGAAGTCCTGGATAAATGTGTTCCGCCCTCCCTCAGATAGGTATCCTTCTACTCTCACTACAGGATACATGTGTAGCTGAGTTTTGTATTGTTTTTTAAGGATATTTTTATGTTGTATCAGTTGAATCTTTCAATCTCCACACACATAATGATTGTGGAGATTATCTGCAGAAATGTCACTCTTCTATTCAGTTTGTTACTTCCTTCCATATTGTGATGACCCTGGGTCATATTTTGTTGTGTATTTTTATGTTGAAGAAATTTTGTCTCCTCTCCTCCTCCTGTGAGTGTGTGTGCGTTTGAGTGGGTGTGGCCAGCAGTGTCAGTGTCTGTGTCTGTAGATCTGCAGCAGTGATTAGATCCTGGTGCAGACAGAGGCTGATTGGACTGCTGGGATTGCTGCCACCTGAGAGCCTGCCTGGAAGCTACAAATACCAGCTGCTGAAACCTGCTCATTCTCTCCTGATCCAGCCACCTTCAGTGAAGCAGCCTGCAGCCAGTTGTCTTTGTGCTTCGTGCTTTGTGATAGACTTTGAGAGTGATTTGTGTTAGGGGCGGGCAGCCCAGTTTGTTAAGAGTTTTGTGTTAATTGTTTTTGTTATTCTAGGAACCCCAGTTTATCGTTTGATTTATAAATTCGAATTTTATGTTACTGGGAATTTTATGTTAACTTTGTTACTCGGTTTGAGAAAATAAACCTTGTTGTATACCTTTGAGAAGTTTTCAGGCTGACTTCATTGAGAGTGACTGAGTCAAGAGCATATGTTGTGTTCATGGTTCCCCTAGACTAGGGACATAACAATATTTAATCATAAAACACAGATCTGCTTCAAGCTGTTTATCACAGCTTTAAATTAAGATACAAGCACATGTGACAACTTCATACAGCATATTTGAGCTTCAAAGGCATATCAGATAAAGTTGCACAAATGGATGTAAGTTAGATTGGAGAACTGTTGATCAGTTAGCCTGCAAATCTCAGCACATGAGGACAACAGTGGCTGTTTAGTTTTACATAGAGGCTAAAATCAGCTGTAGGTGCCATCAAGTTGTAGAACAATTAGAGATGTCACTGTGACGAGCTAAAATTGTCTGAGGTTCAGCTTGTCATCAGCACCTCCACAGTATCACAGCTCATGGTCAAATGGAAATTCAGGATGAAACATGATGTGATGATGCTCTCTGGGCTCCATCCAAAAGTCTTGTCTTTAATGTCAGCTTCAGAAAAGTCTTGAGCCTTGTCTTCCATCTCTGGTTGTAAATGTCTTTTTAGGTCCAAGTTCCTGACAGATTTAGGTCCTCTACAGTCCTCTCCACGTGCACCTGCCACTGCCCCTGTTTTCATCACTTTGGCTGTGACAGAAAGACTGACCTCCGTCCTGTTTAATAAGAAAATCAAGAATCCTTTGCTGTAATATTACTGCTCAAGGGTCTCTGTTATCTTTTAGAATTGATTTTAAGGTTTTAATCCCTGAATGTTATGCTCATTTTTACTCATCCAATCGGCCTTTACCTTATAAACATAGAAGAGCTCTCAGGTCTTCAGATAGTGGTCTTTTGATAGTTCCCAAAGTTAGAACTTAACAGTGAAGCATCATTTCAATATTACGGCCCTCTTCTGTAGAAAAGTCTACCTGCAGACCTGAGAGCAGCACATGCTGTTCATATTTTTACAAGCAATCTCAAGACCTACCTTTTTAGTCTGGCTTTTAACCAAGGATATCTATTATTATTTAATTTTATTTATATATTCATATTAACCCTTTCATAGGTTTATTTTTCAATTTCAGCTCAGATTTATCATTTGTAATTTTGTTATCCCTTCATTGATTTTCTTCACACTATCCGACTTAGGTACATTTTTATCAAATTTTACCATTTTATTATTAAAGATTGTATTTTATTTACCTATTTATTTTCTTTCACTAGCAAGGACCACATCACAAATGTATGCGTTTGAAGGTTTACTGAAGATTTAGGAATATGAGAAATGACAGTTATGATCATGTGACATGAGATATGTTGAGAGATAAGCCGTCAGGAAGGACGTCGTTAGACAGGCAGAGCGAGAGTCAGTGTGGGGGCTCTGTCTCATCATGTTCTGCCCGAGCTGATCTTGACCTCCACCTAGGATGAGGTGAGTGAGGAGCAGAGTGGTGAAAGAAAAATGCATGATTAAGATTGAAGGGTGGGACGGTGGGTTGAACAGTCACAGACAAACTGAGTGATGAGGCATGGCTGAGTGTAAGTAGGCTCGTCAGCTGATTGGAGGTGTGTTTTGTGGTGTGGTCCCGCTCCTGAACCTAAGTTAATACATTAACTTCATTTCACTAGCAGGGACCATACCACAAATGTATGAGTTTGAAGGTTGACTGAAGATTTGGGAATATGAGGAATGACAGTGATGATCATGTGACATGAGATATGTTGAGAGATAAGCCGTCAGGAAGGACGTCGTTAGCCAGGCAGAGCGAGACTCAGTGTGGGGGCTCCGTCTCATCGTGTTCTGCCTGAGCTGATCTTGACCCCCAAAAGAGTAATGTTGAATGGAGATCAGCTGAGAATGGACAGACACGGATAATAAGTTGTTCTAATGAATGTGATGAGTTGAGATGTCCTATGAGTGGGAATTGGAAGAAGCCATGAATGGTTGGTTTACTCTCAGTAACGTGGATGGAAGTTGATGCTATGGTAGGGCTGGATGATTATGGTAAAAATAAGAATCCGGATTAATTTAAATGATATTGAGATCACAATTAATATACACAATTATTCATTTATTTAAAAACTTAAGTACTGATTTAAGCACAACTTTAAAGAACCAGCGAGTGGCATATACAGTATCATTGATCCACATAAGATACACACACATACACGGCACTCCACACTGTGTGGCATATTAATCATTTTTCTTTGATTATAATGTTTATATGATTGTCAGATGGCAAAATTGAATCATGATCAAAATCCAATTAATTATCCAGTCCTATGCTATGGTGGAGTGGAGCGACTGATAGGAACTCGAATGTCGGTCTGATGTGGAGTGAGATTGTGGAGGATTACTTACTGGAGGTAAACTAAGGTCCGTAGCTGTGGAGCTCGCTCAATATTGAAGGTTTGTGATGGTCAAGGAAGTGTAGGCCCTTTGCAAGGAATCTCCTCGACTTCTGAGATGTTGGAGTATGTGAGATTAGACTCCTTCACCATTTTGGCCCCAAAAGATGGTGGATGTTATTATGAATGAGTCTGGGCAGATGGTGGAAACTAAAATCAAATCAACTGATCAATATCCTAACTTAGCCTGGAGCTGACGTTAGCCCTCTTACGAGATGGATTACCATTTACAACATTTGGTCAGATTATGATGTTGTACCATCACATAAAACTGAATAGGTCAAGTGCATCGTTTAACCCAAGGTTTGAGTTTAGTTGAATGCTAATGGTAGATAACATTTGTAAAGTGCTACGTTGAGGGACTCGCTGCTATTGATTATATGAGTTTAGCTCTGAATGGAGCCTGGACAATGGTTTTTGTGAGTATGCATTAACTTTCTCTTGGACCAATTTGCAGTCAGTAGCAGCTAATATATAGGACAACTTGTCACTACGATTAAGTGAAATACTGCTTCGTTTGAAATCATCTGAATTGGGGAGGTCAGCAAGGATTGCCACTGGATGGCTTCTGCTTTACGTGGAAAACAGCGACTGTGCTAGGTGTTGGTTTTACTGATGGACCCAGAGCAGAGGCAGAGATCAGATCAAAGGTGAAAACCAAGGTTTATTTACAAAAGGGTGAAAAAACGCGATATGTACAAAGGTGGTGGAGGTGGCAGGAGCTCGTGTAGACCTGGAAAAAACAGAGGAGAAGTTCTGGTTGGATCTTAGGCAGAAACGAACCACAAATCCAAACTGCACCATAAATTCAAGAAAGAGAAAATTCCTCAGTGTGAGGAGAGGAGGCCTTAGGCCAGCACAACTGTGTCTACGATCCACAAGCTTATGCAATCAGCCGGCGAGGAGAAGAGTGAGCCACCGGCCTAAATAGGGAGAAGATCATCAGGGCAATCAGGAACAGGTGAGGATCTCAGAGGAGAGCAGCTCCAAGGCGCCGCCCACACCAGTTGCCCAGGAGAGGTGAGAGAGGGAGAGAGAGCAGCCCCACAGCGCCACTCACATCAGGTGTCCAGGAGAAGCGCAGGAAGAGGAGAGAGAAGACAACCGGAGAGGGGAGGGAGAGAGGGGCAAAAACTGGAGGACTAGCGTGCAGTTCTCACAGACTGCATCAATCAGCGTCACACATAGCCCTACTTGGATCTGTCCTGGAGCAGCTGGAGCTGTGCTAGGGCAGCTGAAGCTGTGCTAGGGCAGCTGAAGCTGATGAAGCTGAGCTGGGGCTGATGGAGCCGAGCTGGGGTTGCTGGAGCTACTGGAGCCATGCTGAGGTTGCTGGAGCTACAATAGCTGTGCTTGAGCCACTGGAGCTGTGCTGAGGCTGCTGGATTAGCTGGAGCTGTGCTATAGCTGTTGGAGCTGTGCTGTAGCTGTGCTTTAGCTGCTGTAGCTGTGCTGGAGCTGCTGGAGCTGTGCTGGAGCTGCGCTATAGCTGTGCTGTAGCTGCTTAAGCTGTGCTGGAGTTGCTGGAGCTGTGCTCGAGCTTTGCTGTAGGCTGTGCTGAAGCTGCTGTGACTGTGCTGAAGCTGTTCTGGTGCTGCTGGAGCCGAGCTGGAACAGCTGGAACCGTGCTGGAGCTGTGCTGTAGCTGCTGTAGCTGGTAGAGCTGTGCTGTAGCTGTGCTGTAGCTACTGTAGCTGATAGAGCTGTGCTGTATCTGTGCTGGAGCTGTGCTGTAGCTGCTGTAGCTGGGCTGGAGCTGTGCTGTAGCCGTGCTGGGGCATTTGGAGCAGCTGCAGCTGTGCTGAAGCAGCTGAAGCCAAGCTGGTGCTGCTGGAGTCAAACTGGAGCTGTGCTTGAGCAGCCGGAGTGGTGCTTGAGCTGGAGCTGCTAGAGCTGCTGGAGCTGCTGAAGCTGGAGCTGAGCCGTTGTTGTGGTTGGGGTTGTGGTTGTAGCCGATATTGTTGTAATGCTATGGTTGTAGCCGCAGTCATAACTGCTGTGGTTGTAGCCACTGTAGTGGGTGAGATGAAGTTGATGAAATCAAGAAATCTCTTAATTTTGTGTCAGAAGAGATTTCTGATATTTTAGAACAGAACAGGCGCCTGCAGTCCAGCTCCTTCTCTCGCGCCACTCATTCAGATCCTTTTTTTAACCCCCACAGTGTCCCCCCACCTCCTGCCACAGGTGAGTGTGATCAGCTAATCAGTCCCTCAGTTCACCGCCAACACAGGGCCTCTATCCCCCTCAAGTGACCACAAAGTGCACAACATAGTCAAAACATAGTCTCACTACATTATTATTAACGTGGTTGCCGCAGTGTTTCTTGACTTGAAGAAAGCATTTGACACTGTAAGTCATGAAATACTTGTTAGTAAACTAAAACATCAATTAAAATTTTCTGCCATTGCTGTTATTTGGCTTAGCACATATTGAGAATATCAACAACAATGTGTTCGCTTACAGAATGTGAAAACATCTCCTCTGTACAGTAAGACTGGCCTGCTACAGGGATCAGTCCAAGGTCCTATTCTTTTTTGTCTATAGACAGTATAAATGATTTACCTACTATTTGTACAGACACTGAATGCCAAATGTATGCTGACGATACAGTGTTTTATGTCTCAGCAAAGAACCCCCATCAAGCTTCAGAGGTCTTAAGCAGACAGATAGTGTTTCAGAATGGTTACAAAGGAACCACTTAACACTTAATTACAAAAAACAGTATCAAGAAGAATCTTGATACTTTCAAGAAGAAAGTCCCGGATAAATTTCACATCACTATTGATGCAAACAAAATAGATGTGGTAAATAATTTTAAATATTTAGGTGTAACTTTAGACTCTCGACTTAAGTTTTACAAATAAAGAAGTTATCCAAACCTGTGAAAACCGGTCTGAACTGCTTTAGACATATCAGGTCATGTCTCTCCTTTAAGGCAGCTCAATTATATCTGCATGCCATGGTTCTTTCACATTTGTCCTATTGCATCACTGCCTGGGGCCAGGCCATGGACTCAACTACAAAACCTTTATTTTCACTTTATTAACAAGCTTTGAAATTTTTAGACCAGATTCTACAAAAATGGCACCACTGCAAAATTATTGAGAAATATAATTTGCTGACCTTTTCCAACTTTATAAAATTATCCTTTGTTAAAGTTGTTTTCAAGTGCTTAAATGAACTGGCTCCACAAGTGATGTCTCAGAACTTTACAAAGACAGACAGCTGGAGGGCAATAACAAGGAACATAACAAAACAAAACTGTAAAATCCAAAGGTGCAGGACAACATTTGGGCAGTCATCCCTCTCAGTGCAAGGCATACACCTATGGAAATCTTACCATCTGAAATTAAATCTCAAACAGAACCAAAAAAAGTTTAGTGCAAAAGTTAAACAGTGGCTTAAGCAGCAGCAGAAATGTGGCCATAAATTTCTCACAAGTAATTATCAGTATACTATTTTAATCATCTTTAATGTTAAACATAGCTTTTGTTGTAGCCTCTTATTTACTACAACTGTGTCTATTTATTCATGCTACTTATTGACTATTTTCACTGTATTACTGTCTTTGTATGATTGTATTTGTATTCTGTATATTTTATTGTACTCTAAATCTTGACCAGGGACAAAGACTGCAAATTAGCTGAAGCTACACGTCTTATATACATTCACATTTTCCCATTTTCTGTGGCAATGTTGTACGTATCATCCCTGTTAAATAAACATTAAATAAATAAATTATGGTTAGTGGCTTGGAAACCAGACTCAGGTTGGAAACCGTCCAACTTGCTAAACCCAAAAGCTCATAACAAATGATACAGAGATTGAAAGAATAAAAATCTGAAATCAAATTAATTGGTGTGACAATAGATGAGAAACTGGGCTGAAAATCACACGTGAACTACATCAAAGTAAAAATATCCAAGTCAGTTGCAATTTTATATAAAGTCAGATATTTTCTAAATAAATCTTCCTTATACATTTTGTACTGCTCTTTCATACTCCCATACATGAGTTACTGTGTTGAGGTGTGGGGGAATACATACAAAACAAACACAAAGTCGGTCTTCATCCTACAGAGAAGAGCAATAAGAATCATAAACAAAACCACATACAGAGAACCAACAAACCAACTTACTACATTAAATTTAAGGATCTGGTTGATTATAAAACTATCAAAATTATGCATAAAGTTAAAAATCATAAACTACCAAACAGAATCCAAAGGTTATTTCAACTGAGAAAAGACACACATCATTTTCAAGGAAATTTTATGTTCAAAAATCAACCAGTGAGAACAAATATGAAACTTGCTGTGTCTCAGTTACAAGAGTTACATTATGGAACAGCTGCAGTGATGAACTGAAATCATGCAAATCAATTGGTAGGTTAAAATACATCTTCAAAACTGAAACATTAAACACATTCAGAATGGAAAATCAAAGAGTAAATCATTAACATCATTGGTATTGTTTAACCAGTGACATGTCACTATTGTCTTTGTTTTGAAATTTGTGTTTTTTGTTAATATTTGTCTCAGCCTTTTGTTGCTTTTATTTGCTAAATATATTATTGGCTATGACCTGAAGAGGCTTCAGGGTAAACTTAAGTAAGACATTATGAAAAGGAATAAGGGGTGGGACTAGATAAGTTTGTTACTTCTTTCTACACCCTTTTTAAACTGAATCTGTCATATTTCTTTGCAAAGATAAATGAGAGTAGAAAAAATGCTGTCATAGCTATTTGTTTTTGCATACCTCTATATTTTTATTTTGTTGGATTTGAATAGATGTATTCATTTGTAAGTTTTCTATTAAAGTTCAAAATAAGTATTCATCATCATCATCAGAATCTCTTCCTCAAGTCTTTGTATGTGTGTGTGAGTGTGGTGGAGCTTTAAGCAGAATTTCAGGAGCAGGACCACACCTCAACCAGGCCTCTTCCTGTGTTCCTATAATTTCTAATCCACCATTTCCCTCTTTTGTTTCGCATACTTGACGCACCCCTCCCTCCCTCCCCTTATTTAAAAATTCTTTCTTCCTTCTTTCCTCAGGGCCTTGCAGAGGGGGTTCATCGTGCCCAGGAGCTAGGGCTAATTCCCCTTGAAGTTTCTGCAAACCGTTATCCCCTTCACGTACCAACTATGTTGTTTGTCATCCACTGTACGCAATAGATAATTGTCAAATTCATCCTGTTGATGGTGTGGTCTTTACTCATGAATGTGCTATATGTGGATTATTAGGGTGGGGTGGGTTGTATTTTTCATTGTATGCTATTTTAAACTTATTTATTTTAATTTATGCTGTTTCTTTGTCAAGCACTTGGCACAAAAACATTCATGATAAGTACTATACAAATAGAGTTTGATTGATTAATCTCTTTGGAGCCATGAGGACGGTTCACTTCAGATTTTATTTCAACCACAGGAGTTTAAGCTTTCACTTTACAATGGACTCTCATATGTTTAGACAAAGTCCCTCTTTGACTAAACCTTCTATCACACTGTGAGCAGCTGTAGGGTTCCTCTCCAGTGTGAACTCTCATATGGTCAGTCATACTACATTTTTGTCTAAAATTTTTGCCACACTGAGTGCAGCTGTAGGGTTTCTCTCCAGTGTGAATTGTCATATGCTTTGTCAGACTAGTTTTCCGTTTAAAACTTTTACCACACTGTGAGCAGCTGTAGGGTTTCTCTCCAGTGTGAATTGTCATATGCTTTCTCAGACTAGTTTTCCGTTTAAAACTTTTACCACACTGTGAGCAACTGTAGGGTTTCTCTCCAATGTGAACATTCATATGGTCAGTCATACTACTTTTATGTCTAAAATTTTTACCACACTGAGTGCAGCTGTAGCGTTTCTCTCCAGTGTGAATTGTCATATGCACAGTCAGACTAATTTTCCATTTAAAACTTTTACCACACTGAGTGCAACTGTAGCGTTTCTCTCCAGTGTGAACATTCATATGCTCAACCAGATAACGTTTTCGTCTAAAACTTTTACCACACTCAGTGCAGCTGTAGGGTTTCTCCCCAGTGTGAATTCTCATATGGTCAACCAGGTGACCTTTTTGTCTAAAATTTTTACCACACTGTAAGCAGTTGAAGGGTTTCCCTTCTGTGTGTATTAATTCAAGAGACTCTTTAAGTTTCATTTTTTTACCACGTTCAGAGCAGCTTTGCGATTTTTGTTCTGTCACTTCCCTCCAATCAGCACTGTCATCAGTCTCTGCTTCAGAACAGTCTTCAGTCTCTGATTGTGCATCTCTCTGGTGGTCAGAGTATCTGTCTGCCTCTGGTCCACACTCCTGTCCATCAGATCCTCTCTCTATCTCTTCAGTTTTGATTTCATGGAGCTGTGAGAACTCAGGCTCCTCTCCATCATCTGCACTCTTCACAGGGACAGGAGCAAAAGTGAATTTGATATCAGCGTCCTCTGGTCCTTGAAGCTGCTCTCCCTCCTGACTGCGCCAGGGTTCCTCTGGTTCCTCTTTAATGTGCAGAGGCTCAGTCATCTTCTGACTCAGACTGGAGCTCCTCTCCTGCTGCTCTGAAGGAAACTCCTCTTTACTCTCTCAAGGCGGCTGGACCTCCTCACAAACCTGTAAAATACAGAAGCACAGAATTTCAGAGACTGGTAAATGGACTTTAGCATAGAAAGAGCTTTCCTTGTCTTTCTCACTACTCAAAGCAGTTTTACAATACAAGCCACATCAACCCTTTCAAACCAACTTCAAACTCATTCACACAAAGTGGGAGCTTCACTTTGGTGAAGTGTCTTACTGAACGACACACTGACATGTGACAGACAGAGCTGGGCTTGAACCTACAACCTTACCATAATTAACAGAGCAGATAAGATTTTCCCACTGATCTTAAAATCAGGACAATGCTTATTATTAAAGTGCTGAAAGTTCAACATGATCTCTTAAAAGCTCTGTTTTTCTCTTCTGTGTGAGGGGCAGAGTGTGTTTATTAATCAATTATCTTGTCATTTCTCTGAATATAACTAAACATTCTTAACATTTGTGCCTCAATGTGATGCCCCGGATTAAGTGAATTCCTGTGTGTTAAATTCTTTAGTTATATGTATTAGAGGTCGACCGATTTATAGGCTGGCTGATATATCGGGCCGATATTTGGACATTTGTCTCTATTGGCCATCGGCCGTATTTTATTTTAAAAAGCCGATTTTTGATCCGTCGTATAAAATGACGCAATTTTTGATCAGGCACATGTGCGGGCAGCTAAAGCTGCCCCTCAAGAAAGGACCCCCGAAGCACGCAGCATAACATTTACTTCAGAGCAGAGTGTGCTCTGGGGAATCCAGGCTGTGGAAAAAGCCTGCACCTGTTGCATTTACGATGAATAATGGTAAGATCTGTTGAACATTTCAACGTTTTTGTGGCTCTATGGCTCTCCAGTCTGCAGCATGTTGTTAACTTCAAATGCTATTTTGTGATAAGTTTTAGCAGAGATTGGTGTGGTCTAAGTTGACTTTACTTGTTCAACCGTGTTGGTGAAAACACATCACTACTGTACTGTTAACAACAGAACAAAGTAAATACCAGGAAATGGCGAGATTAAAAAAAAGTAAAGAATCATGGGGTTTTTCTGAAACATGTATTAGCCACCCGCAAATTCCTCCACGTAAATGCATGACCGGAGTTATGTTTTTATCATTTAAGATCTACGTAGAAATGCATTTATGTTATGCTACATATTTTCCTTTGAGGAATAAAGTGCCCACTGCCCAGTAAGTAAAAAAGACAGACACACAGACAAATAACATGTCGGTGTAGTAGTATTATAATCGGTTCATTATATTAGAAATTGCTCGTTTATGCACCCTTTAAGGCCTGATTTACTAAGCCAGGTGCTAAACTGTATGTGCTAAATCCAATTAACAAATGTGATTTTAAAGCCTGTTAAATCAGATTTATCAAAATAAACCGTTTTTTATTTGCAGTGCAAATCATATGTATAGATTAGTTTACACTGTGGCTTTTTTGTCTTGTTTATAAAAGACAAAAATCTGAACTGCACTTGAATTTTGCTCACACCAACCCTGCATTTACCACATGCTAACCCTTATTAAATCAGGCCCATAGAGAACACATTTTATGTAGATTGTGTAGTATGTGATACATGATGTGATATACCAATCAGTTATACAATTATGCTTTAGGTTTTTTTTTTTAATTGAAAAGATATTTTCAAATCAATCTATTGTTACCATTTACTTTTCTTTTTTTTTCTTTGCAGGCTGCACAAAAGCAGAATCCGATATGGGACCACTTCACCCAACAAACACCAGGAAAACTTTTTACATTATTACAACATTATAACAACTCAGAACAGCAGATGTGATATTCAGCAAAATAACGTCCAAATCACTTATAGCATGAGGAAGGCAGAAATAAAACAAATACACTGTGAGAAACTTGGGAAGGACGGTGTGCAGCCTCGGCTCTCTGCTGTTGCTGAAAAGGCCCAGTCCCGTGTGGAGGCTGCTGGCGCACTCCCCACTGGCATGGTGCCTTATTGAGTCTCTAGTGTGACCACAGCAGACCTCCGCCTAGCCCTCTGCATAAAGGAGGTGGAGACCGAGAGCAAGAGGCTTGAGGTGCAAGCCATGCAGAATCAGGACCTTTGAGCTTGAAAGAGGAGCCTCCACCCCATTGTCTGTGAACACGAGTGTTTATTCTGCCTCTCCAGCGTTTTATATAAGCAAACACATTGCTTTGGTTCCCCCAGTTCGTCAATCTAAGGTTGATTCCTGTTTCAGTGCTGTTGAGCCAATTGCAGCTGCTCTAAGCCGACCCAAGGAGTTTTGGTCACTGCTGCTTTAATGCAAACTTGTGGGCAAAGCGCAAGAAGTGTACGCAAGTTTGTCAAATTTTAAATGATGATGTGCTTAACAAAATTGTGTTTCAGGCCTGCGAGCTGGTACCTGAACCAACAGACAAACATTTAGATAAAATGTTAAAACTGCCAACCAAACCTATGTAGAGTTTGCACCATTTAGATCCACTTCAGTCTTCCTACCAGCTCTGACGTGGTGTCGAGGACACCATCTTCATGCTTTGATATCATTGGGCCTTCCTTACTGGGGGAGAAGCTGAAAGGGATGCAGATGTAGGCTCCTCTGGTGTCCTGGATTGTTGACTACCTGACTGGAAGACCACAGAACGTTCGGCTTCCCAGGGGACAGTCCTGTCTCTGTTCCTCTTCCCACTGTACACCACTGATTTCAGCCACAACACTGAGACCTGCCATCTTCAGAAGATTTCTGATGACTCAGCTGTAGTGGAGTGTATCAACAGGAGGGATGAGGACCAGGACTGTGGTGGGTGGCGTTGTCTCATGGTGTGAGTAGAACCACCTACAGCTCAACATGACAAAGACCAAGGAGCTGGTTGTGGATCTGAGGGGCCGTTTACATGGAAACTCCTGACTTGAAGCCGCAAAGATTCTTCCTTTCCGTTTTCGAATTCTTCTGCGTTTACATGACAACGCTCGGAGACGAGTTAATCCCCTGTAAATCCGCTGTAGTGTGCATGCCGGCTCAGTAGATGGCGGTGTAGGTCTGCAGAGATGCAGCGCTGCTACAACACACGAACGAAGAAGAAAACCTTTCACAAACAACAATGGCGAACAGACGCACAGAGAAGCAGGAAATTCTTTTTTGGACAACAAATCAGTTCGGACAACAAATCTGTCTGGATAGTTTTTTCTGGATAACAAACCGAGCATGGTAAGACTCTCACACGTTACTCGGCGGACGGAGGAAACTGCTGTTGTTCCTGGTATGCGCGCGCAGCCTCCATGTGAAAGAGTACTGCGCATGCGGTGACGTCAGCGTTTCCCCCTGAAACGCTCTGCTCTGTGTTTACACGAGGCCGGATAGAGGAGCGGAATCAAATCTTTCCGCTCTGGAGCGGTTTCAAAAGTTTGCGTTTTCGGTGGAAACGCAACGTGGTCTCATCTAAACGGAAGGCGTCATGTAAACGGCCCCTGAGAAAGGAAAGGAGTCCAGAGGCCCCCATTTACATCCAGGATGTCCAGTTGGACATCCTGGAGGAATATAAATCTTTGGGGGTTTATTTGGACCACAAACTGGCCTGGACCAGGAACACCAAGGCTGCCTACAAGAAGGGCCTGAGCTGCCCGTTCTTCTCCAGGAGGCTGAGGTCCTTTAACATCTGCAGAACGATGCTGAGGATGATCTTTGAGGCTGAGGTGGCCAGTGCTGTCCTACATGCACTTGTGTGCTGAGGCAGCAGGCTTCGGGGCAGCAGGCTCAGGGAAGCAGACACTATTACCCCTTTCAGACTGGTAACAATCAGCTCCTGTGTGCAGTTTGAAAGGGTTTAATCTGCATTTCAACCCAGGTTGCTTAATGCTGCAAGCGACACAGGGTTTAATCAGCTTGTGTCTGATTGGTTTCAGTGTGAACATCACACCCAGGATGACCCGCTACTTTACAGATGAAGTCGACATTACGTCACCACAGTTCCCCTAATTCCATCTGCCTTTGTGGCAGACTTATCTCATTGTGTTCATATTGTAAATAGTGTTGATGTTAACAGTGTAAATTCCCTTGGCTTGTTCATAGTCTCACATGTTGTTTACGAACATTCATAATGAAGTTGATTCACAGTTTAAACATTCTGTTGCCATTCATGTTTTTTCTTATTTTCATTTATTTTTATTCTCTCATCTATTTTAATGTCTTTTTATATTCCCACTGATAAACTTTGTATAAAAGGAACTGAAACAACGGAAACTCCCCCTGGAGGATAAAAAAAGAAAATAATTTTGATTCTGATTTTTACAAACACCAGTACTTATTGTTTGACTCCTTTACATGAATATCTTAATCAACTAGAAAAGCACTCAGAGAGCACAGACCTCTGCCAGCGCCACAGTCCTCACCCATATTGTGATTTTAACCATAAATATTCGTCCTACCTTCATTTCATCAAAATATTTAGATTCCTTGACCATGAAAACATACCATTAGCAACTGGATTCATAATGATATCGATCTAAGTTCAGTAGTTATTCACCAAAATCATATTTTTCGTCGTGGCGGCCAGACGCTGATCCGGATCAACACCAAAATCGAATCAGTTCTTCCTTTTCCCATGCTGAACATTTCCTGATAATTTCATCAAAATCCATACATTACTTTTTGAGTTATTTTGTTCACAGTTGTTCACATGTTTTCATGGTCAAGGAATCTAAATATTTACATGAAATAAATGTAGGAGTAATATTTATGGTCAGAATGACAATATATCTGAGGCCCATCTTTTTCTCAGAGTGTCCTGATGAATGTAACAAGGGCCGTACTTCATAAAAATAACTCTGGAGAGAAACTTGGTCATTCCATATGAACTCAATCAGAGGTCCCATGGTCTAAGTCAAGACCTTTTCAGTTTCCCTCCTGCAGACGGACCAGACCTTCAAATTGAAGGAGTCCAGCATCAACAAATGTTGGAAATTACTGTAGGCTGACACTGACCCCCTTAACATAGTTTATTTTCCATTGTAATGCATAAACACATCACCAATTGGAGACCAATATCTCAAAAAGTAGATATAGACATTTTCTGATGTGAAAATCTGACAGCCTGGGGCAAATTTACCCAGGAAACACATTTCAGCCAGAAATTGTTGATGTTTCAGAGATTTTGGCATCTAAAAGTGGATGCTCAAGATTATGCTGAATTCAACCAGTCAGAATCAGGAGCAACAGCCCTTTTAAAGGCCCGAAGTTCAGAAGGACTAAAGACTTCCCACTTACATTTTGCATATGCTCAATATTCATGTAGAGATACCAACACAGTTATTTTTCTTAACCCAAATCTGAGTTGGTCACTGTGGATGATTTGTGGACTTTGGTTGAATTTCTATGAACTGACCAAACTGTTCTTTATGAACACACTGTTGTGAATTCCCGATGTTGTTCTAAATCAATAAAACAGGATCTTGACTGAAAAAGAAATTGATATTTTGACCCATTAACAATATCTGAATATAACAGGATGTCTTGTTACTTGTTTAGCAAAACAATCCAATCAGCTGATCCTCTCGGCTCTATACACCCTGATCAAAATCTTAAGACCAGTTGAAAAATTGCTAGAATTTACCTTTTGCACACTTGGACCTTAATGAGGTTTTAAATAGAGCTACAATATGCAAAAACAAGAAGGGGGAGTGTGACATAAAGCACTTTGAAAAAGTAATTTATTGAAAACAACAAGAAAACTAAAATAGGCTGTTTATCAGCTGATCAAAAGTTTAAGACCACAGGCTATTAAAGCCAAAATCTGCTCAAAATGTTCATTTTCTGTCAGGTATTCTTTCGGTCATGCCCTCCTGATGGCTAAAGCTAAGAAGCTTTCTCCTCTTGGTTGGATCGTCGAGCTGCATAAGCAAGGCCTCTCGCAGCGTGCCATTGCTGCTGAGGTTGGACGCAGTAAGACAGTCATTCTTAATTTTTTTTGAAAGATCCTGAGCAATATGGAACAAAAAAGTCAAGTGAAAGACCCAAAAAATTACACCTGCGCTGAGCCAGAGGATCTGATTGGCTGTCTGTCAAGACACAGGGCGGTCCTCGACCCAAATTGAGGCCCTTACTGGGGCCGACTGCAGCGCAATAACCATCAGACGGCATCCGCGGGAAAAGGGTGTCAAAAACAAAAAACAAATTCAAAGACCTCGTCTCCTTCAACACCACAAAATCGCCCGTTTAAACTTTGCCAGGGAGCATCAAACATGGGACATTGAAAGGTGGAAAAAGTTTTATTCTATGATGAGAAAAAATGTAACCTTTACGGTCCAGATGGCTTCAACGTTACTGGCATAGCAAGGAGATCCCACCTGAGATGTTTTCTACCCGGCACAGTGGAGGGGGGTCCATCATGATCTGGGTGCTTTTTCATTCAGTGGAACACTGGAGCTTCAGGTGGTGCAGGGTCGTCAAACGGCGGCTGGTTACGTGCAGATGTTGCAGCGGGCATCCCTCATGACTGAGGGCCCTCGTCTGTGTGGTAACAGCTGGGTTTTTCAACAGGACAACGCCGCAGCTCACAATGCTCGCTTGACCATGGACTTCTTCAGAGAGAATAACATCACTCTTTTGGACCATCCCGCATGTTCCCCTGATTTAAATCCCATAAAGAACAATTGGATGGCGAGGGAAGTTTATTAAAATGGCCATCAGTTCCAGACAGTGGATGCCCTTCATGAAGCCATCTTCACTACTTGGAGCAATGTTCCCAAAAGCTTCCTGGAAACACTGGCATCAAGCATGCTCAAATTAATTTTTGAAGTGATTAACAAGAACGGTGGAGCTACTCATTACTGAGTCCAACTGAGAAACAATTTTGTTCTGTTTTGGAGAGTTTTTGTCATTTTTTCAGCAATGGTCTTAAACTTTGATCAGCTTCGTATTTATTATTACTTTACGTTATATTTTAAGTTATTTTAACCCTTTTTTTGTTTTATTACTACATTTCTTTGCAGATTTTTTTAATTTGGAATTTCATTTTGTTAAATGCTTTTCCTTTTATTATCCTATTTTAGCTGATTTTATTCTGCACCTGATGTTACACTTTCTCACTTTACCATATTATCTATCCAACTTTTATTCTATACTGTTATATTATCTTCTTTATTTTTGTATTTACACATTTATTTATCTCACCCTCTGGTATTTTCAAGTATTTTTAAGTATTATTTTAGTTTTAGCATCTGTGTTTGCTCATTTTTAATTCAAGATAGCGTTTACTCAGTCCTCCAATTTAGCTTTCTGTCAGAATTTCCTTTTTATGTCTTTGTGTGTTTGAGTAAGTGAGTGTGTGTATTGAATGTGATTTAGGGGAGGGGGGATTGTGGGGGTCTTAAGTTTTTGTTTTAAGCAATTTTCTGCTTTTTATTCCACTCATTGTTACTTAATTTTATCTTTTTCTCATGAAAAGCATTTTGTACTACTTAATACTGTACGAAAAGTGCTGTACAAATAAAGTTTGATGATTGATTGATTGATAAACAGCCTATTTCTGTTTCCCTGTTGTTTTCAATAAATTACTTTTTCAAAGTGCTTTTTGTCACACTCCCCCTTCTTGTTTTTGCATATTGTAGCTCTATTTAAAACCTCATTCAGGTCCAAATGTGCAAAATGCATTTTCTAGCAATTTTTCAACTGGTCTTAAGATTTTGATCAGGACTGTATATTAAACACCAGATTTGCAGTCAGGATATGTCTGAACAGGGCATGGAGATAAAACTATTTACTGTGCCTATTAAAGTACCATGTGGTTTGATTCATCAAACAGTCTGAGCTAGCTGAACGTTAGCTAAAGGCTAACCTGCTACATCTACAGTAAACATGATCAGAGAAGAAGAAAGAAAACAAACCTGCTCTCTCTTTAAGATCCTGAAACCCGGACATTTGACACTCATCCAAGAGTCAAAGAAGGAGAAGAAAACTCTGAAGACTTTTAGAGGATTACTCTGAGACCACAGGACGATGTCCCTCTTTGTGTTCTTCTTCTTCCGTTTTTTTCAACTGGGGACTCCTGCAGAGCCGCAGAGCCACCTTCCACAGAGCAACTTCCGGCCCACACCGAAACGTCCGGTCCACAGCTCAACATACGGGTATTTGGCGTCAGCGGTTGCCGGATTCGATAAATCAACTTTCGTACATCTCAAATAATAATACAATAATAGTTTCTCTTTTTTTCTCTTTCTTTTTCATAAAGCACACATCTGAAAGTTACGACAGCATTTTAGGGCCACTTAAAGAAATAAATAGAATTCATGAAAATAAGAAATTTTCGCAGAAAAACTCAGATTTTTTGCCTTTATAAAAACGCAAATCTATTACTTTATTTAGTCGAAATTCATTAACTTCATAAAGACACCAAATAAGTGGTGTAGTGTCGTGGCTCCAAGCCAGCTTTATGATCACTCATCTCTTGTAGTTTATACTACAGTAGAGGCAGGCGCGATTACTGGCCCAGGCAGCCTCCGGTGTGACCTGCTGGCAGCTGCCACATCTGCCAGTAGCGCTGCCAGTTATTTACTGACCCCGCCACATCTACCAGTAGCGCTGCCAGTTATTTACTGACCCCTCCTAATAGCTGCCAGTTATTTTCTGACCCCTACCACATCTGCCAGTAGCGCTGCCAGTTATTTACTGACCCCTGCCACATCTGCCAGTAGCGCTGCCAGTTATTTACTGACCCCTGCCACATCTGCCAGTAGCGCTGCCAGTTATTTACTGACCCCTCCTAATAGCTGCCAGTTATTTTCTGACCCCTGCCACATCTGCCAGTAGCGCTGCCAGTTATTTACTGACCCCTGCCACATCTGCCAGTAGCGCTGCCAGTTATTTACTGACCCCTGCCACATCTGCCAGTAGCGCTGCCAGTTATTTACTGACCCCTCCTAATAGCTGCCAGTTATTTTCTGACCCCTACCACATCTGCCAGTAGCGCTGCCAGTTATTTTCTGACCCCTCCTAATAGCTGCCAGTTATTTTCTGACCCCATCACATCTGCCAGTAGCGCTGCCAGTTATTTTCTGACCCCTCCTAATAGCTGCCAGTTATTTTCTGACCCCTACCACATCTGCCAGTAGTGCTGCCAGTTATTTACTGACCCCTCCTGTCAGTTCTGCTGGCAGCTGCAGCAACTGCCAGTAGCTGCCAGCTATTTACTGACCTCTCTTGTTCCATCCTGCCACTTTTGCTGTCCCCTCACCTCATAAGTCAGTGCAGTGGCCACTCTCAATTATCATGAACGCACCCTGTAGGCAGAGGTCAGTAACTGCAGCAAATGCCCGGTATAAAGTGGAGAAACTGCTCACATGGCGTTTTTATGATACAAACAAATGTATAGTTGTAGTTTTAGTACTTATGACGGAGGATTAGGGCCACGTTGAAAACTAAAAAAAAGTAAGGTTACGAGAATAAAGTCGAAAAGTTACGAGAATAATCTCATAAATTACGAGAATAAAGTCGAAAAACTACGAGAATAAAGTCATCTTTAAGATCAAACCAGGAAACATCTCCTTGGCTTTATTTAGAAAGTACGAAGGAGTAAGTACTGACCTCTGCCGACAGGTTGCGTTCAAGATGTGAGTGAGTAACCCATAGGGTTGAATGGAGCTGACCTGTAGTTACTGACCTCTGCCTACAGGGGGCGTTCATGATAATTCAGAGTGAGTTGGTGGCCTGCAGTTACCAACCACTCACCTTTAGTGGCCGCTGTACTGACTTATGAGGTGAGAGGACAGCAAAACTGGCAGGACAAAACAAGAGGGGTCTATATATATATATATATATATATATATATATATATATACATATATATATATATATATATATATATATATATATATATATATATATATATATATATATATATATATATATATATATATTTCTCTATCTATAATATTTAATGCTTTTTCAATGACAGATTTGTCTTTTAAGAAAATAACTGTGTCGTCAGCAAATTGACTGATTTTAAATTCATACCCAAGAATATCAATTCCTTTGAAATCTGATTGATTTAAGACTAAGTAAGCTAACAGCTGCGTACACAAAATAAAGAGTTGGGGAGATACCTTGTCTTATTCTACGAGAAATATCAATTCTTTGGGTCATTCCTGGGTTAAGTAAAATATAACTGACAATTTCATGGTAAAACATTTTGATCACCTTACAAAATTTTGGACCAAATCCAAATTTCTTCAGAGTTTGGATTAGAAACTCATGTTCTACAGAGTCAAAGGCTTTAAAAAAATCTATAAATAAAATTAAACTTTCAGATTGTATTAGAGGCTGATAGTCTATCATGTCTAATATAAGTCTTACATTATCATGAATGTATCTGCCTTTGACAAAGGCAGACTGGCATTCTTCCACCAGTTTGCCTAGAATTTGTTTAAGTCTGTTTGCATAGACTATTGCTAATAATTTGTAGTCATTACACAGAAGAGATATTGGCCTCCAGTTATCAAGTTTCAGTATGTTCTTGTTTACTTTCGGTAATAAAGTTATTAATCCTGTTTTCATAGAAGGAGATAATGAACCTTGTCTTAAACAATCTATAAAGGCTTTATATAACAGATCTTTGATTGTAGAATTCAGCTGTTAGGCCATCAATTCCTGGAGATTTGCCTTCTTTCATCTGCTTCAGAGCACTTTCTAACTCGGCCAAAGTTAAGTCATCCTCTAAAAATTCTCTATCCTCCTCATTTAATGATTTGATTTGGCTATTGATTATTGTGAAAAGGGATTCAATCATTCTCATTAAAGTTGGACTCATATAACTTCTTATAAAAGAACCATATCTCCTTATTGATCTGTTTTTTATCAACTATAACATTGTCATCTATTTCCAGTTTAGTTATTCTTTTTTTACTTTGTCTATGTTTTTCTAACCCAAAGAAATATGATGAGTTTTTTTCCCCTTGTTCGAGCCACCTAGCCCTTGATCTAATAAAAGCTCCCTTAGCTTTATCCAGAGTTCATCTAGCTGTGTCTGGAGTGCAGCTAATTCATACTTTTCATACTTTTCCTCCGTTGACAATCCTGAATTCATACAGAAGTTGTTTATTTTTTCAATTATCCCCCGTTGTTTTTCTAACCGTTTTTTTGGTCATTCTTTTTCCTGTTTCAATAGCTAAGCATTTAACTTTGAATTTAAACCACTCCCTTTTATTTATTTCAGACATATCTAATTTGTTAATTTCATGTAGGACAGTTTTAGTTTGTTCACAAAAGTCTTTGTTATGTCGAAAACTGCTGTTAAATTTCCAAATGTTATTTGACAACATTGATTTCCTTTGCATTTTTAATGTCAAACTTATCATGCAGTGGTTCGTAAGTGGTGATGTAGCTATTTCACACTTTTCTATATCTGTGCATAACCCCTGAGATGTAAGCCAGTAATCTAGAGCAATGATTTCTATTTGAAGCATTAAACCATGTGTAACTTAAGGAGGTAGGATTTGACAATCTCCAAATGTCAATAACCTTCAGAGAATGGCATAAATTCTTCAGGACCTCATCATATAAACGTTGTTTGCCTCTGTGTGGAAAACAATCCATCCATGAGTCTGGTGCTATATTGAAATCTCCACCAATAGTCACATTTTCAGTCATATGAGTTATTTTCCATTCCTGTATCATACGCTCCACTTCTAGCATCAGTTCTCTGTTTAGCGTTGCAATGTTGTACCTATAGACACAAAGAAGGATATTTTTTTGGTTGTGTATCTCAGTTGCTACCATAACCCAATGTCCATCACTGACACTTTTGTGCTCAATTATCTTGCCTGAGTTTTTATGAAATAAAATCATCACTCCCGCAGAGTGAGAGGTCCCATGAGAGAAAAAAATCTCATCACCCCATTGTTGTTTCCAAAATTTTTCTTCTGAAGTAATGGAATGTGTTTCTTGTAAAAAAAAATAACATTAGCCTTCTGTTCTTTACAAAAAATAAAAAGTGCCTTGCGTTTTAAAATATTCTTTAACCCTCGAACATTCAAAGATAAAAAAGAAACAGACATGAATACTGTAAACCCTGTATAAAGCGCTTAATTAATTAATTAACCCTGCGCAGGAATTAACATTTTGTCTCATAATACTTAACAACCCAAGAAAGGGTAAACATCTGTTAAACTATAATTGTTTGAATTATTTTTTAACCCCTTTCTTAAAATAAAATTCAACCATATTACTTAGCATTTGATGCTTAACTGAACTTGAACTTGTTTCACACTTAAGCCCTTTTCTTTATCTTTCACAGTAGTTTATCTGAGAGCTTACAGATCAACCCGTCGACCATCTATTATGGCGTATCCCTCTTTAAGGGATGCCTTCCTTCCGTTGCGGCATGCCTCTTGGACTTTTGGACAGAGTTTAGCTCGAGCTTCCCTATCTTCTTTGGAAAAGTCCTCCCTGAATTGGATGCCGAGTTCCTTGCATACCCTTGCATCTTTTGACTTCTTCCATACGTCATCTCTGGCACACCGAGTTGTAAACTGGATGATTATAGGTCTTGGCAATTTGTTATGAGCTGCACCATTCATCCTTCCTAGGCGATGAACCATGTCCACTGTCTCTCTGAGCTTATCCACAGCCACAGGGATGATTCTGGTAAGAATCCCGACCACTGCCTCTTTTGTGTCCTCCGTGTCTTTTCAGGTAAGCCCATCATTCTTAGATTCCATCTTCTCTTGTATCTGGCGCTCTCCAAACACATGTTTTTCAAAACAATGTTTTCTTTTTTTAAAGCCTCAATTTTTCCTTGCAGTATCCCGATTTCTTTTTTATTTTCAGTTACTGCTTTTGTGTTTGCTTCTAGAAGGATCTCAAATTTCTTGAACTGCTTGTCTTGGTCATCAAATTTTTTCAGAACCACTTGAATGACATCGTAGATGTTAGCGTTACTCACTTCAGCATCTTGGATTTTCTGGTCTTTTTTCTTCATTCTTTTGGGATCTGGACTTGGGAGCGGCGTATGGTCGTTCAAGCGGACTGTCGGACTCCCCTCCTCCATTTCTTCCACCAACACTTCATCGCAGGCTTCCCTCATGGCTGCCAAGTCGTAGTCGTGATCCTGCATGCTGCTAGCAGACTTGTTAGCTTTGGGCATGGCTTCGTGTAGTTAAGTTCGTATCTCTCTCTTAACTTCAGTTAACTGTCAACATAAGTTTCTCAAGTTCTTAATAGTAGTCTCGCTTTCCTTGGGTTGTTAAATAAAACGTCTATGCCTTAGGACTTTAAATATAAAGTTAAATATATCAGACCCTGCTGCGAGTGCAGAGATTCATTCCGCCATCTTTCTCCCGGAAATCATTTTCTATATCAAGAGAAACTATTATATTATTTGAGATGTACGAAAGTTGATTTATCGAATCCGGCAACCGCTGACGCCAAATACCCGTATGTTGAGCTGTGGACCGGACGTTGCTCCGCTTCGCGTCGGGGTCCTGCATCACCCTGTCGGGGTTTATTTCTCTATAGTGTCCGGCTCGCTCTACTTTATCCCTTACTTATATGATATATGATATGATCGTGGTGAAACTTGAGCAGACTTGACGTCACCAAGCAACGGTCGATGGCAACAGTGACCAAAATGAGGTATTTATGGACGCGTGACACTACGTTAGTGGGCGACGCAGCTTTGCTAGCTGGGTCACTTGCAGTGTAAACGCAGCATTACTCTGTTTCTGTCAGAGGCAGGAGCCACCAGGCCACTACAGCAGCACTCAACAGGCTGAGATGGGGCCAAAGGTGAGCACAATTACAGAAGATGAAGTTGAAGAAATCAAGAAATCTCTTAATTTTATGTCAGAAGGGATTTCTGATATTTTAGAACAACAGAAGATTAGAATGAACTTGATAGATGAAATTAAAAAACAGAAAAAGCAGAATGCTGAATAGGGCAGAAAAAGACATTTACTAGAGAAGTGGGTTGCAGATAACCTTTTCTCCCATTGTCTGCAATGTCTTTTCAGCCGGGCACTGTGTCTGATGGCAGCGTTGGAAAGACCAATGCAATTTTTTCTTGCAGTTGGAGATATGTGAATATGATTCACTGCTACAGTGACCATTACCAGCCCTCCCTGTAGGCTACTCCATCAAATCAAAATTTATTTAACCCCTGATGTGAGCTGAAGGGGAGGGTCGTGCCACACCACAGTGGGTTGCAGATCTTGAACAATACTCAAGGCTGAATGATATTATGGTCAGTGTCTTGGAAACCAAACTGAGGTTGGAAATCGTCCAACTTGCTCAACCCAAAAGCTCATAACAAATGATACAGGGATCGAAAGAGCATTTGAAATCAAATTTATTGGTGTGATAACAGATGAGAAACTGGGCTGGAAATCACACGTTAACTACATCAAAGTAAAAATATCCAAGTCAATTGCAATTTTATATAAAGTACAATATTTTCTAAATAAATCTTCCTTATACATTTTGTACTGCTCTTTCATACTCCCATACAGAAATTACTGTGTTGAGGTGTGGGGGAATACATACAAAAAAAACAAACACAGAGTCAGTCGTCATCCTACAGAGAAGAGCAATAAGAGTCATTAACAAAACCACATACAGAGAACCAACAAACTAACTCACAGCATTAAATTTAAGGATCTGGTTGATTATAAAACTATCAAAATCATGCAGTTAAGTTGGTGTTAAAAATCATGAGCTACCAAACAGAATCCAAAGGTTATTTCAACTGAGAAAAGACACACATCATCTTCAAGGAAATTTTATGGTCAGAAAACAACCAATGAAAAGAATTATGAAACTTGCTGTATCTCAGTTACAAGAGTTACATTATGGAACAGCTGCAGTGATGAACTGAAATCATGTAAATCAATAGGTAGGTTAAATACATCTTTAAAATGAAACATTAAACACATCCAGAATGGAAATAAAATCAGTAACATCATGTATACTGTGTATGCAGTGACATGTCACTATTGTCTTTGTTTTAAAAGTTGTTGTTTTGGTCATTATTTGTCTGAGCCTTTTGTTGCTTTTAGTTGCTGGCTATATTTTTGGATATGACCTGTAGGGGCTTCAAGGTAAACTTAAGTAAGACATTATGAAAAGGAATAAGGGGTAGGACTAGATAAGTTTGTTACTTCTTCCTACACCCTTTTCAAACTGAATCTGTCATTTTTCTTTGCAAAGATAAATGAGAGTAGAAAAAAATGCCGTAATAGCTATTTGCCTTTGCTTACCTTGATATTTTATTTCGTTGGATTTGTACAGATGTTTAAATATGTATGTTTTCCATTTAAGTTCGAAATAAGTATTCATCGTCATCATCAGAATCTCTTCCTCATGTCTTTGTATGTGTGTGCAACTGAGTGTGTGTGCTGTTTGTGGATTGTCACAGGGGGGATGGGTTGTATTTTTCACTGTATGTAATTTTAAAATTATTATTTTAATCTCTGTTGTTTGTTCATTTTGTTATTAGGCACTTTGCACATAAAAATGTCTGACAAGTGCAATACGAATTGAGTTTGATTGATTGATCTCTATAAAGAGTCATTAGGGGGGTCACTTCAGATTTTATTTCAACCACAGGACCTTAAATTAAGCTTTCACTTTAGAATGTAGTCTCATATGCTTAGCCAAGCTCCCTCTTTGTCTAAAACTTCTATCACAGTGTGAGCAGCTGTAGGGTTCCTCTCCAGTGTGAACTCTCATATGGTCAGTCATTCTACTTTTTTGTCTAAAACTTTTACCACACTGAGTGCAGCTGTAGGGTTTCTCTCCAGTGTGAATTCTCATATGCTTTGTCAAACTAACTTTCCCTTTAAAACTTTTACCACACTGTGAACAGCCAAATAGTCTCTCTCCAGTGTGAACATTCATATGTTCAACCAGATGACCTTTTTGTCTAAAGTTTTTACCACACTGTGAGCAGTTGTAGGGTTTCTCTCCAGTGTGAACTCTCTGATGCTGATTCAGATCACCTTTTCTGCTAAAATTTTTACCACACTGTGAACAGCTGAATGATTTCTCTCATGTGTGAACTCTTATGTGACAAATAAGATAACCTTTGTGTCTAAAATTTTTACCACACTGTGAGCAGCTGAAGGATTTCTCTCCAGTGTGAATTCTCTTGTGCTCATTCAGATGACTTTTGTGTCGAAAACATTCGCCACACTGTGAGCAGTTGTAGGGTTTCTCTCCAGTGTGAACTCTCATATGATCATGCAGACTACGTTTGTGTCTAAAATGTTTACCACACTGTGAGAAACTGAAGGATCTCACTCCAATGTGAACTCTCTTGTGCTCAATCAGGTTACCTTTAAATCTAAAACTTTCACCACACTGTGAGCAACTGTAGGGTTTCTCTCCAGTGTGAATTCTAATATGATCATTCAGATTACCTTTTCCTCTAAAACTTTTACCACAATGGGTGCAGCTGTAGGGTTTCTCTCCAGTGTGAATTCTCATATGCTTTGGGAGACTGCCTTTGTGCCTAAAATTTTAACCACACTGTGAGCAGCTGAGTGTTTTCTCTCCATTGTGAACTTTCATACTCCCAATCAGACTATCTTTTGCGGTAAAATTTTTACCACACTGAGTGCAGCTGTAGAGTTTCTCTCCAGTGTGAATTCTCATATGCCTTGTCAGACTAATTTTCCATTTAAAACTTTTACCACACTGTGAGCAGCCAAATAGTTTCTCTCCCGCATGAACATAAGTTCTACCAGAATACCTTTTAGTCTAAAACTTTTACCACCCTCAGAGCAGCTGTAGGGTTTTTCTCCAGTGTGAATTTTCATATGCCTTGTCAGATAATTAATTCCTCCAAAACTTTTTCCACACTGTGAGCAGTTGAAGGATTTCCCTACTGTGTGTATAAATTCAAGAGACTCTTTAAGTTTTACTCTTTTACCACGTTCAGAGCAGCTGTATGATTCTTCTTCTGTTACTTTCCTCCAATCAGCACTGTCATCAGTCTCTGCTTCAGAACAGTCTTCAGCCTCTGATTGTGCATCTCTCTGGTGGTCAGAGTTTCTGTCTGCCTCTGGTCCACACTCCTCTCCATCAGCTCCTCTCTCCATCTCTTCAGTTTTTATTTCATGGAGCTGTGAGAACTCAGGCTCCTCTTCATCATCTTCACTCTTCACAGGGACAGGAGCAAAAGTGAATTTGATATCAGCCTCCTCTGGTCCTTGAAGCTGCTCCCCCTCCTGATTGCTCCAGGGTTCCTCTGGTTCCTCTTTAATGTGTAGAGGCTCAGTCATCTTCTGGCTCAGACTGGAGCTCCTCTCCTGCAGCTCTGAAGGAACCTCCTCTTTACTCTCTCAAGGCTGCTGGACTTCCTCAAAAACCTGGAAAATACAGAAGCACAGAATTTTCAGAGACTGGTAAATGGACTTGAGCATAGAAAGAGCTGTCCTTGTCTTTCTGACTACTCAAAGCAGTTTTACATCACAGGCCACATCAACCCTTTCATACCCACCTCAAACATATTCACACACAGTGGGAACACACTGGGGTGAAGTGTCTTACTGAACGACACACTGACATGTGACAGACAGAGCTGGGCTTGAACCTACAACCTTACCATAATTAACAGAGCAGATCAGATTTTCCCATTGATCTAAAATTAGGAGGATGCTTTTTATTAAAGTGCTGAAGGTTCAACATGATCTCTTAAAAGCTCTGTTTTTCTCTTCTGACTGTGTGAGAGGCAGAGTGTGTTTAATTATCGATTGTCTTGTCATTTCTCTAAATATAACTAAACATTCTGAACATTTGTTTCTGGATGTGATGCCCTGGATTAAGTGAATTCCTGTGTGTTAAATTCTTCAGTAATATGTATCAAGCTGTTGAGCCAATTGCAGCTGCTCTAAGCTGACCCAAGGAGTTTTGGTCACTGCTGCCTCAATGCAAACTTGTGGGCAAAGCGCAAGAAGTGTATGCAAGTTTGTCAACTGAGCAAAGTTTAAATGATGATGTGCATAACAAAACTGTGCTTCTGGCCTGTGGGCTGGTACCTGAACCAACAGATATACATTTAGATAAAATGTTAAAACTGCCAACCAAACCTATGTAGAGTTTGCACCATTTAGATCCACTTCAGTCTTACTACCAGCTCCGATGTGGTGTCGAGGACGCCATCTTCATGCTTTGATGAAGATGGGCCTTCCTTACTGGGTGAGAAGCTGAAAGGGATGCAGATGTAGGGTCCTCTGGTCCTGGATTGTTGACTACCTGACTGGAAGACCACAGAACGTTCGGCTTCCAGGGGACAGTCCTGTCTCTATTCCTCTTCCCACTGTACACCACAGATTTCAGCCACAACACTGAGACCTGCCATCTTCAGAAGATTTCTGATGACTCAGCTGTAGTGGAGTGTATCAACAGGAGTGATGAGGACCAGGACTGTGGTGGGTGGCGTTGTCTCATGGTATGAGCAGAACCACCTACAGGTCAACATGACAAGACCAAGGAGCTGGTTGAGGATCTGAGAAGGGAAAAGAGTCCAGTGGCCCCCATTTACATCCAGGATGTCCAGGTGGACTTCATGGAGGAATATAAATCCTTGGGGGTGTATGTGAACCATTGACTGGACTTGACCAGGAACACCAAGGCTGTCTACAAGAAGGGCCTGCACAGATTTGACACTCATCTAAGAGTCAAAGAAGGAGAAGAAAACTCTGAAGACTTTTAGAGGATTGCTTAGAGACAACAGGACGATGTCCCTCTTTTTGTTCTTCTTATGTTTTTTTCCTCTTTCTTCCTCATTTCCGGATTCAATCTTCTTCTTTGGGGTTTTTGGTGGTTAGAAAACATCGAAATGGTGCATTCCCGCCACCTAGTGGTAAGGAGTGTGGACCAGAATATCTAAACTACTTGAATGTAAAAAAAAAAAAAAAATAAATAAATAAATAAATAATAATAATAATAAAATAAATAAGTCAATAAATAAAAAATGCAGTGGCGGTTCTAGACCAACTTCACAGGGGGGGCCAGGCTGGGGCCACAGAGGGACACGTTCAACCCCGACAAAAGAGACTGAGAAGTGTTCACCATTTAAAACATTTGGTCTAACTGATTAAGTAATACAGAATACTAGGAAAAGTATTTCAGATGCAGGAAAGCTTATTGTATGTTTGATACATTTTTCAACAATATGTCCAAAGAAATTGTTAAAATAAACAAAATAAGACATTGTTTTTGTCTTCATCAACAACACAGTGTCCAAGCCTTGAACACATTTACTTCAGAACAAAATTTAAAAACAGTAAAGGTAATTGTTTCAGTAGCAATGCGGACAATAAAAACAATGAGAGCATCCACCATACCATTTATAAGGCTAATCTAATGGGTCTCAGCACTCCAGTCTATTTCCCTGTAAAGGACTGGTACCAGGCTGTCTTATCAAGCTCCCTGGGGACAATCCCAGCTTTGCATTGATGGGTCTTCTTTACATTTGCCGATATCTGTGGAGAAAGACAAACTGAATCAAATAAAAAAAAAAAAACATTTATACTACAGGGACACACACATGCATGGAAGACAAAAATAAACTTGTGATACAAAGTCACTGTTATCACTATTTAATTTATAAATCAATACATCTATAAAAGAACACCAAACTAAAAAGTAACAACAGCCTACATAAATGAATTTATGATTTCTGGACAGAAAAATCTCACTAGAGAAATCTGAAACACTGTCATATTTAACTTGTATTGTACAGTCACCAAACGCAATTACACTTTTGAAAAAAAAAATTTGAAAAAATTTATTTGTGTTTACAATGGGGATTTTTTGTGGGTCTTTTGGAAGGGGGAAAGGATGAGTGGTGAAGTCTGGTTTAATCTGGTGGGTAAACTCCGACATACTCTGATGGGTGTTTTTGTCCTCTTAGGGCCTCCATACACTGAAGGCATATTTGCCACCAGTGGCGATTGCTCTAAGACTGCAAGGGAAGCTCAGCTTCCCCTAAAATGTTCCCCCCAAAAAGTGGTGATATGTACTGCTGTGTGTACATTTCATTGACTAAATATGAGCTAGAATACCTTCATCGTTTGTTCAGAATCAGCTACTTATCACAGGCAACTGGTGCGACTTCCTTCTCATTCATCCCCCCAGCGTCTCAGCGCTTTAACACAGTCGGACGCTGAGCGTCTGCTGACTTCGATGGGGAAGCGTAGAGTGGGTTGTTCCACTGTGGAAACTGGACGGTCATTGGATAAACGCTGGGCTTTGTCAAGCCCATCATACGCTCAGTGTCTCTGGTGGTCTATGAGGCAGTGGGCTGGCCTGGACGCTGAGCTTCTGCATGATGATTGGATGATCTGTCTGAGGCCGAATCCCTTTTTGATTGACAGTGAAATGAGCCAATCAACGATCTTAAAGTAAAACCCTCCACTGGAGCATCTTCGAAGTTTTACAGTCAGTTGTTCTGGACTGATCCGGAGGCTTTATCAATCACCAGCGACTTTATCTTTCTTAAAAATGACTAGCGTTGTGTTTTAAGATTCTCTCTTGTCACTTTTTCTTTTCACCAACGAGCAGCTGCAGAGCTTCTCCTCCTGTCACTCACACTCACAGCCTGTCTGTCAAACAGTAGTCTCACTTAGCAGCTCCAGCTGCTAGCAAGCTGCACATCATGGCAGAGTGTATGAATGCTATCGACCGGATTTTGGCGAAGCCATTTGATAGTCTTCCTTACGAAGAGAAAAGTAGAGTTAAACAGCAGGGCAGATCAACCCCTAGGATTGATGTAGTACAAAAGGTGGGTAAAAGTAACAGGTCTTTTCAGCATTCCCAAGCAGTCTCGCTCTGCTGGCCATTGAGAGACCACTGGTAAAATTCCTGGAAAAGACACCTAGCTGGTAGGACAGGGTCACAGATCATTTTCTTGAAAAGGAACGGAGGGTAGAATTTACAATTAATTAAATAAACAAATTTATGATGTACATACAAAACAAACACAGAGCCGGTCTTCATCCCACAGAAAAGAGCAAAAAGAATCATGTATAACACGTTTATTACACCAAAAATTTCCCATTATACAAACTGAAAAACAAAATAAATTCAATGTGCTGCTTGGTAATTCTAATAAGTTAAATAAAATAAATAAACAACAAATGTATGAAATTAAAAATAATGAGTTTCTTTTCAAATTCCTGGCTTAAATGTGGACGACTGGGTACTTTATACCTGGGCTCAATCACCTTTAGCATGTGTTTAAAACCAGCATTTTCCACAACTGAATATTAGACCTGATGCTATAAAAATGCTGATGGATGCTGTTATCGCTTTGGCCCGATCTGAACTGTTGGGAGAGGCTGCTTGAATGCACACGGCAGTTGAATTTACACTTTAGTGGTTTTTTTCCTTACCGTGGAAATCTTTACACTTGCCGTGGTGACTAATGGAAAAAATATTTAATCATTTTTGGTAGGGCTGAGGTTACAATACATTATAAGAATTCAAATCAACAGTTGTCAGAATACTTCAATTCAGTAATAATGATTTAATCTCCTTAAAATTGCCAGTTTATAAACCAAGGAAAGGATGATTTCAGTTAGTCTACTCCTGCTGCCTGCTGAGACAGCAGAAGATATACTTGTAACCAAAACGTTACAGAACCACAAGTACTGTAAACAGAGGGCTAAGACTTTAGTTAGATTTCACAGATTAAGGATTGTACTCATGTCAAATATCTATTTAAAAAATGAAGTAAAAAATGTGAAATTAGGTCTAGAGCTCACGTTACACTCTGGCAGCCGACCAAACTCCAGAACTCAATAACAACTACCAGAATCTCCTCATTATGTCATTGTATGAGTGTGTAATGGCCCTTTCCCACTAGCACGCCTTGGCCCTACTCTACTCGGCCCTACTCGATTTGCAGCGTGTTTCCACTAGCCTGGTTCCTCCTAAAACAAGCTAGTTTTAGTACCTACTCCGCTCTGGTTCCAAGCGAGCTGAGTCGATACTTAAAAGATGACGTCACTGACTGCCGGCTGCTGAGTGGTCAGACAATGTCGTCATTGATGAGTCATGAGCGCAATGACCTAGCATGCTAGCGGTAGCTACTATTAGCTTACCCTCATACGTCTTTTCTTTGCAGCTCGGTTGCTCTCGTCCTCGGCTTCATTCTGTTGTATAGCTTCCAAAACTCTCCTGTGCTTCTCAAGGGGTATTTCTTCTTGCCACCTGCAGCCTTCTCCTGCTTTCCTTTTTAACTCGGTTTGTGACAAAAAGCCACAGATTGTTGTGTTGCGCTCAAAATGACGGCACTGCAGTGCCGCTCACCCCGTTGGGCAGGCGACTGGGACTAATGGAAAAGCAGCGAGAAGAGTAGAGCTGGGTAGAGTCGAGTAGAGTAGAGCTAATGAAAAGGGCCATAAGTGAGTGTGTCTGGTGTCTGTGGATTGTGAGGGTGGTAGTGGGTTGTATTTTTCATTGTATGGAATTTTCAAATTATTATTTTAATTTATGGTTGTTTTTTATTTCCTTTTCAAGCACTTTGCACAAAATAATCTATGAAATGTGCTATACAAATAGAGTTTGATTGATTGATCTCTACGGAGCCATGAAGAGGGCTCACTTCAGATTTTATTTCAATCACAGGAGCCTAAGCTTTCACTTTAGAATGGAGGCTCATATGTCTAGACAAATTCCCTCTTTGTCTAAAACTTTTACCACACTGTGAGCAGCTGTAGGGTTTCTCTCCAGTGTGAACTCCCATATGGTCAGTCAGATCACGTTTTTGTCTAAAACTTTTACCACACTGTGAGCAGATGTAGGGTTTCTCTCCAGTGTGAACTCTCATATGATAGTTCAGATTACCTTTTCTGCTAAAATTTTTACCACACTGTGAGCATTTGTAGGGTTTCTCTCCGGGGTGAATTCTCTTGTGCTTATTCAGATGACTTTGGTGTCTAAAACTTTCACCACACTGTGAGCAGATGTAGGGTTTCTCTCCAGTGTGAACTCTCATATGATCATGCAGATTACCTTTGTGCCTAAAACATTTACCACACTGTGAGCAGCTGAATGGTTTCTCTCCAGTGTGAACTCTCATATGATCATCGAGATTACGTTTTCCTCTAAAATTTTTACCACATTGTGAGCAGCTGAAAGGTTTCTCTCCAGTGTGAATTTTCAAATGCTTTGTCAGGTTACTTTTATGTCTAAAATGTTTACCACATTGTGAGCAGCTGTAGGGTTTCTCTCCAGTGTGAATTTTCCTATGGTGAATAAGATCAGCATTTTGTCTAAAACTTTTACAACACTGTGAGCAGCTGTAGGGTTTCTCTTCAGTGTGAACTCTCATATGCTCGGTCAGATAACCTTTCTGCCTAAAACTTTTTAAACACTGGGGGCATCTGTAGGGTTTCACTCCAGTGTGAATTTTCACATGCGCAATCATACTACGTCTGAGTCTAAAGCATTTACCACACTGTGAGCAGCTGAAAGGTTTCTCTCCAGTGTGAACTCTCCTATGCTCATTTAGAATACCTTTTCGTTTAAATTTTTTACCACACAGTGAGCAGCTGTAGGGTTTCTCTCCAGTGTGAACTCTCATATGCTCAGTCAGATAACCTTTTCGTCTAAAACTTTTAAAACACTGTGAGCAGTTGTAGGGTTTCTCTACTGGGTGTATCACTTCAAGAGACTCTGTAAGTTTTAATCTTTTGTGAAGTTCAGAGCAGCTTTGCGATTTTTTTTGTTCTGTCACTTCCCTCCAATCAGCACTGTCATCAGTCTCTGCTTCAGAACAGTCTTCAGCCTCTGCTTGAGCATCTCTGTGTTGGTCAGAGTATCTGTCTGTCTCTGGTCCACACTCCTCTTCATCAGCTCCTCTCTCCATCTCTTCAGTTTTGATTTCATGGAGCTGTGAGAACTCAGGATCCTCTTCAACATCTTCATCCTTCACAGGGACAGGAGCTAAAGTGAATTTGATATCAGCCTCCTCTGGTCCTTGAAGCTGCTCTCCCTCCTGACTGCGCCAGGGCTCCTCTGGTTCTTCTTTAATGTGCAGAGGCTCAGTCATCTTCTGGTTCAGACTGGAGCTCCTCTCCTGCTGCTCTGAAGGAACCTCCTCTTTACTCTCTGAAGGCTGCTGGACCTCCTCACAAACCTGTAAAATACAGAAGCACAGAATTTTCAGAGACTGGTAAATGGACTTGAGCATAGGAAGAGCTTTCCTTGTCTTTCTGACTACTCAAAGCAGTTTTACACCACAGGCCACATCCATTCTTTCACACCCATTCACACTTCATTCAGAAGTGTCTTGCTCAATGGCATAATGACATGTTGACACAGAGCTGGGCTTGAACCTACAACCTTATGATAATTAACAGAGCAGATCAGATTTTCCCACTGATCTAAAATCAGGATGATGCCTTTCTTAAAGTGCTCGAGGCTCAACAGGATCTCTTAAAAGCTCTGTTTTTCTCTCCTGGCTGTGTGAGGGGCAGAGAGAGTGTTTTATAAGTCATTGTGTCGTAATTTCTCTTAAATCAATAACCTGAACATTTTGTGTTTGGATGTGACGCCCTGATGTGTATGACATGCTGTATGTTAAATTCTTCAGTAATGCAGGTCATCATTGAAAACACCTCCAACCACCTCCAAAGTGTGCTGGACAAACACAGGAGCTCATTCAGTGCCAGACTCATCCTCCCACGATGCACCACAGAGCATCATGGGGAGTCCTTCCTGCCTGTGGCCTTCAGACTTTATATTCCTCCCTTTAACTACAGCTGAAATGATTCATCGGATAATCTGGTTCAGAATTTGTATTTGTATTTGCTTATTATTTCGTGGACAGTCCTCTTTAATGTACTGTACAAAGTAAAAGAGGCAGTTTTAGCCTTTATGGCTAATTTCCAGCTGTAGTCCCCGGCCAGTTGTCAATAGACAACCTAAAAAAAAAAAGTTAAAATACAATAAAATGCATTACATTTATAATAACATCAAGCCCAAACAAAAAAGAGAAGACACAACATGTTACACACAGATTGAGCAGACACACACAATGCATATCAAATCAGTTCATCTAACAGATATAAAAGTGCCAGTTGCATTGCACATTGCCCAGCAAAAAATCGGAGATGGAGCCCCCGACACAATAAATATACAGGACAAGTTCAGGCCTGGTTATGACAACACTGCTGGTTTTCCAGTAGCTAAGCTTTAAGCTGTTTGGTAAAAGAGGTCAGGGTTGGGAGTTCACGTATTGTGCTTGGAACAGAGTACCAGGTGTGAGATGTGCGGACAGAAAAAGTGACTTGACTATAGGCACTTTTTCTAACAGGAACAACACAGTCACCTCTGGAACCAGCTCTTGTTGACCTATTTGAGTTGTTTTTTACAAATTCTTGTAGCGGAGGTGGTGCTTGGCCATGGAAAATTTTGTATATCAAGATATTATCAGTGTGTTTGATGGTGTTGTCCCAGTTCAGGCGCTCATGCTTTTTTAAAAATCTGACAGTGATGGAACGTTTTGTTTTTTTTTATCTAGAACTTTCAGGGCTTGTTTATAAACAATTTTGATCTGCCTAAGCGTTGTCTTACTGGCCGTGGTCCAGCTTGTTATACAATAGAGTAGATGTGACATGATCATAGTGTCAAAGTATCATTTTGCTGACTCAGGGGTTAGGTTGTTCCTAATAAATCTAAAGTTAGACAAGTTAAACTTAATTCTGTTCATTGTCTTTTTTATCTGTTGTTTGAAAGTGAGTTGTGACTGAAGGTGATTCCCAGGTATTTAAACTCTTGTACCACTTTAATTGTTTTACCTTGTACAAAGACGTTGGGATCATTGTCGTTATTTGCCCTATTTGAGAAGTACATGTAGACAGTCTGGGATACGTTCAATTATAATCTTGATTTCTCGAGCCAGTTGTATACATTCATCATGGCATCTGTCAGTTCTTGCGCAGCGTGATTTTTGTCTTTTGCATGGACATACAGAACAGCATCATCAGCATACATTTGACAGGTGACATTTGAAGGACAACAGCTTGGCAGGTCATTTATAAATAAACTGAAAAGCAATGGACCCAGGACCGATCCCTGTGGTACCCCAAGGTTGTTGGTACGTGACGTTGACTTAGTGTTCTGGATTCTAACACAGTGTTCTTGAGGAGACATAGGATTCAATCCAATTTAGAGTGTGTGATGAGAAGTTGAAGTAAGACAGTTTGATTAACAACATCTGATGGTGTATAGTGTCAAAAGCTTTCCTGAGGTCGATAAAGACAGCACCAATAACACCACCTGCATCCAACTTTGATTTTAGGTTTTCCAGGAAGAAACAGACGAAGGAAGAATGGTAAGAGCACCAACCTGTGCTCAGCAAAATTGCCTTCCAGACTACATACATCGAACTAACATCGTTTTAAATGGTAATCAGATGATTGCATGGATACCAGGAAATGATGCATTCGATTTAAGCACCCAGTTCAGTCCGCACATTACCTGCTTCGCACAAACACTCAACATTGCCTCTTACAAGGGTTTGGGGGTGGACCGTGCTTCCAGGTTGTTGGTGAATGTGCAAAAAATTGTTGGATATTTTCACCGTAGCCCAATTTCATGTCATGTTCTATGGGAAAAACAAAATCTGATGGGTTTACCCCAAAAAACTGATCCAAGACATAATCACCAGATGGTATGGAAGAGGATTAGGGTCACTAAGAAAAAAAAAATGGAGTCCAATTTTTTTGGACACTAAAGGAAAAAAAATCAGAATTCTGAGAAAAAAGTCAGAATTCAGTAGATAAGAAGAGTAGATATGAACTTAATCTTACTGTTGGGATGTATTTGAATTGTAGGCCAAAATAAAGGTTGAAGGTTAAAGGGTTCTTTAATTTTGCCACAAGGGTAATTTGTTTTGGGAAAAGGAGATCAACATTCCAACATTGAAAATAAAACAACAATTTACTGTTCCACATGTATGAAGATACATTTAAAACAATCCCTAAAATGTTAACAACAAACATCCCAATTCTGACTTTAAAGTCAGAATTCTGACTTTTTTTTCTTTAGAGAAATATTAATTTAAAAAAACATTGGAATCCTCATCCGTAAGATGGAACAGTTGATTTAATATGCTTGAACATTTTTTTTGGAAAAACAGCCAGGTATAATGGCAATTCTGATGTCCAAGGATCTGTGAAAGGGGGTCACAGATGTAGGCACACTGAGTGAGAGTAATACTGCCAACATCGAGGACATTTTTCAGTTGACAGGTCCTGTCAAAATGGCAACCAGTCTCTCTCTAATTGCTCCTCGTCATGCAAAACTGCTGAAACACCAACAGCTGTGTGAGGATGACTCAACCCTGTTGCAGAGATTAAGAGGGCGATAGTCGATGACCTCTCCACATGCTACAGAAGCACCGAAGATGCTCTCAACATAGGTAATAACTTGGACTCTTAATTGAAATCAACCTTGGTTCGTATTTTAGGTAATTAGACTATATTTTCAATAAAATTCTTCACATCTGCTGTGACCCCACTGAGGATCAGCAGGCACGCATGTCCAGGCTGCAGCGATCAGCCACAGGTGAGTCACTGAGGCCTGATCAGGAGCTTAGAAAGGACTCCTGAGCCCATGGTTCAGTTTGCTCTGCTGCTGACATGATGTGTTTGCCCTGGCTGTCAAGTGTGTCAAAAGAATGGATGTATTATAAGAACTGGATAGCGTGGCTCCGCCTTCCACCATGTAATGGATTTGAAGCCAGAATATCCCTCGTCAGGGCGCCGCCATTGTGCAACCAGTAGAGAATCTGGACCATATTTGGACGCAGCTGTCGCAAACGGTCGCAACACTCCGCAGCATACGCCGTACACAATCATTGTGAAGCTGCCGTAAACCGTGGTCATTTTTAAACTCCAGTAACTAATAAAAAAGAAACTTTTCAGAAAAAAGAGGACTTGGAAAACACGCAGCCCAATAATATTTTAATGTCACCACAGCATACGGATGGGAGAAATATTTCTACGAGGTGTAATAATTTTTTGAAGTTTCACTTCGGCAAGTCCAGATGAATGGGGGAGATGGAGATTTGACCTTTACTGCAGCCAGTCACCAGGGGGAGCAGTTTTCGTGGCGGCTTCAATTTTAGCCTAGCATCATGGCGTCCATGTTTTTTACAGTCTATGGTCAAAAGTGAGTGTTCTGATGACTTGGTTGAAAATAAATGAGCATTATTTGTTGTTAAAAGCTAATCAATTAAATCTGAACACAGAAACACCACTTGACAGCTTGTGAATAAACCCTTTAAACTGGAACCTTGTCTTTGCTGGAGTGATTTCTCTCATTGAAACTGATGTTGATGAACTCCAGCCCTATAAAACTGTCACACACTAAAACAATATCTGATTTATAAAATACTACATTTTGCGTTTTCCAGTCAGAATTTAAGTTGAGTTTTTTATTATGGAAAAGTAAACAAGAGATCTGCAATAATATTCAAAAAATTCCTAAATCATGGTGGCTTTATTTCATTGCTGTGCCACATTTCTGATAAAAAACATACAAAACTTTAAGCCACTCATTATTTTGTTTATGAGGTGGTGGTCATTACTCACAATGTCAGATCAACTTAATTTAATAATGCAATGCAGTATTCTTGTTCTTTAAACAGCATCAGCGTTGGACCCGTGATTCAAACAACGACCTTACCTGGAAAAAGAGGATAGAGAATAGGTCTACTCAAAACTGGTTCTTAAAGGAGAAGTGTCCCACCAGGTGACTCTTCTTTCCTCTCTCCTCCCCTACTCCCTCCTCTGCTCTGTTCTCTTCTCCCCTTTCAGATTTCCTCTTCCAACTCTCATCTGTTTTTTATCTTCCTCTACATTTCTGTGTGAAGTCTTACAGATTAGAAATTTTTACAGTTCACACATTTTTACATCCATAGATGCTAGCAATGGGAAATCAGGAGGAAGGTGCAGGAGGCTCAAGCACAAAGATGTCAGGATTCAAGGAAGAGACCACAGGTGTGTTTCACGTGACTAATATCAACAAAAGAATGCTGTTGTTTTGCATTAATGAGAAATGGGAAACATGACTATATTTTAAAATAAATGTCTTAGTTTTTAGCTCTAACTGAGTCACCTCAATGGAAGAGGAAAGCCTTGGATACGCTGTTTGGCAATTCCTTCACCCAAAGAGAAAGAAAATCCACAAGCAAGACCACCAGAGCAGAGGTGATAAGATACCGAGCAAAAAAAGAGTTGCCTTTGACTGAAAGTGCCATAAAGTGGAGGAGATCTCAGGAGAAAGAGCCAACTCTACTTTCAGCCCTTGCTAAAAGGTATCTGTGTATTCCTGTGCATGACTGTGCCAGCAAAATGAGGTTTTAGTACTGCTGGTGACATAGTGAACGCACAGAGAAATGTTCTGCAGCCAGATCATGTTGATGAGTCAAAACTGCAATGTCATTAAAGAATAGTTAGTAAAATTTAACATATTGTTAAATATTACTGCACTACTGTTTGTTTGATGAAATAAGAGTATTAGGAGAGGCATACGTTCTTCTTCTTCAGTTCAGAGGTCAGCACAGTCACGAAAACATGTCTGGAGTGACACAGACTGTCGTGGAGGAGTAGCCCGAACGGACCATAATGGAATATTGGTGAAACTAATGAGTTTTTGGACGATTAATGCAGTTTAAGGAGCTGCACTGTATGCCCTGCGTGCTACCATTATACGGATGTCCGCCGCTCGATTTTGGATCTAAATATCTCCTGAAGCACTGTTTGGATCAGGAAAGCCTTCTGGGTGAGTATATTGTTCTACTTCATTCTATAAACAATGTGAAAGCTGCAGAAACCAAACTTATCCTTTAATGTTGTTCTAAATCAACAAACACAGATTTAAGCTGAGAATGAAACTTTGATATTTTGACCTGTTTAAAATATTTGAAGACATCAGGATGTCTTGTAACGAGTGTTATAAACTATCCAATCAGCTGATCCTCTCAGCTCTAAATTAAACAGCAGGTCTAGTCAGGATGTGTCTGAACATGGCATGGAGATAAAACTTACAACTATTTACTTTGACTATTAAACTACCCTATGTCTGAATGGAAGAACAATAACTCTACAAAAAACACAAACATTAATCCAGGTTGTATTTCTCTCCTGTTTGTTCAGCATCAGTTTATTGCTGTAGCTCTGATTCAGTCCTGGATGTGATTTTAATGTTGAGATTTGGTTCAAATCAGCTCCAGGCATCTAAAACCTCAAATCAGACTGTCTGGTCTCTGAGGATCAGAAGGAAGAGCGAGTAAACTTCAGTCTCAGACCTTTGATTCATCAAACAGTCTGAGCTAGCTGAACGTTAGCTAAAGGCTAACCTGCTACATCTACAGTAAACACGATCAGAGAAGAAGAAAGAAAACAAACCTGCTCTCTCTTTAAGATCCTGAAACCCGGACATTTGACACTCATCCAAGAGTCAAAGAAGGAGAAGAAAATCCTTAAGAGTTTTAGAGGATTAATCTGAGGCAACAGAACGATCTCCTTATTCCTTTTTTCTTCTTCTTCTAATAAGGTTCCGGAGAACACCGGCAGGCTGTACGCAAGGTAGCGTAATGCTGCCCTCCACAGGTTGGGTTGATTAATTATTTTATATTTTCACATAAAAACCTGCTGTATGGAGCAACTTTAAAACTGCTTTTGCAATGCCCTCAATGTTCTGATCGGCTCTAAAAATGGACTCAAGAGAGAATACCAACAATCCTAATTCAGAGAGCTCTCTGTACAGCTGTCTGGTGCACTGTTTCAACACTGCCACACTCACACAACCCATCTGGATGCTTTCCAACTGATTTCAGACACCCTGCAAGTCCACAGTGTCCCAGCCTCAGTCTGGTTAAAACCACTCCATCCCTCCGCCTGGATCTCACCCTCCACCCCTTACTGTTCACAGAAGGCTGTATGGAGAAGAAATGTCTGCCACTCTGTTTCGTATTCTACTTTTCCTGCCACTGCAGTTCCAATTTTTTCTTACATAAGCTATTACACTCACTCCTAAGATGGGCATATATTTCTTTTTTTAGTGCTTCCTTAGCCAGAGAAACTGCACATTCATTCCCCTCTATTCCCAAATAGCCAGGAATCCCCCCCCAAAACCACATGACATTCTGATCTTTCAATCCTAAATGAACAGCTTAATATTTCCCAAATTATATCTGGGCGGGCTCTAGATGCCCCTTCCTTCAAAGCCTCCAAAGCAGCAGCAGAGTCAGAGCATACTACACTTTTCTGAGGCTTATACTTTTCCACCCATTCTAGGGCCCATAAGATTGCCAGTAACTCATCTATGCAGATGATGTTAAATTCATAAAGCTGCTTCAAACAGTTAGTTACGGTGCTAATAGTAACACATTTACCAATTTCCAGCAGCTGGGGGTTTACCTCAGGCTCAGGAAGAAGCCAGAAGGGGACAGGAGACCAAGTATTTTTTTCTCACTCTACCCTGAACAAGTCCCATCCTTAGTGCCATCTGTTTAATCTGATGGAAGAAGTTTTATTTTCTTTCTTTGACAACAAATTCCCACACATCCTCCAGCAGATACATTCCTCCTGAGCTGTTGATTGATCCATTTAATTTACTCCAGTACTGGATCCCTAATTTGTGTCTCCGTATTCTCAAAGGAAGTTCTCCCATTTCTACTTAATGCAGGAATAGGAGTTATCCTGAATGCTCCGCAGCACACTCTTAAAGTGATATTCCGGGATGGAACAAGTTGGGTCCTATCACAAGGTTTAGGGCTGAAATTACCCCTACAGCAGTGTTTCTGTGCCGTAGAAACCCAGGGCGCTAGGACCAAGCACCCCCTTCCTCCTCCAGTCCTGCTCGTCTGCCGATTCCTCTGCAGTCACACGGGGCCATATTTTACTTGACCAAAAACACAAATAAACGGACTCCCACCGAAAAAATCTGATATCGGTCTGCATTCACGCTTTATTTAGAGAATTTTCAGCGCGTTACTTTCACACAAAGACACCGCTAAATAAGGCTCTATTTCTCATAGCGCCGTGAAACGGCCTCCGCGCAAGAGCCTCCGGCTCTGCAGCGGAGGCTCTATATCAATATATATCTATATCAAGAGCAGAGTTTTCCTCTCCCCACCCTAGTCACTTCCAGCTAAACTGCGAAGGATATTAATTACCTTTTCACATTTGCTCACTACTTTATCTATACGACATTTCCATGTAAGCCTTTCATCCATCCATATCCCCAGAAATTTAAAAACTTTAATTCTTTCAAGAGGATAACCATACAGAGAAAAATTGGATGTAGGGATCTTCTTCTTATACCCGAAAGTCATAAATTAATTTTAGAAGAGGAAATCCTAAAACCCCACTCATTTGCCCACTGAACAATCTGATCTATCGCCTTTTGAATTTGGCAAAATAAATATTCACCATTTCTCCCTCATTTCCAAATGGCACCATCATCAGCAAATAGAGATTTCCCAAAGTTTTGAGGAATTCTTTTGGAAAATATTTATCATTATATTATAAAGTACCGGACTGATGACTGACCCTTTGGGTGTACCATTTTCAATATCAACAGTTTCAGACAGGTCTCCTCAAACTCTGACTTGAATGGATCTGTTGTTGGGGAAATCCTTAATCCATGTGAAACATTCTGCCTCTTATTCCAGCATCATGGAGTTTAATTAGCACACCATCCCTCCACATAGAACCATATGATTTTCAATGTCTAAAAATACAGTGATTACACTCTCTTTATTTGTAATAGCTTAACTTATTTCTTGATGTAAGATTGCGATTGAATCCATAGTATTCTGTCCTATTCTGAACCCATTTTGAAAGTTTCCAAAAATCCATTTGTTTCAAGGACATAATGTGTGCCTGATTGAGTGAATGCTGTTGGTGAACTCTGGTCGGACGGCTGTGACAGCAGGACGACACCCTGTTCAGGTGCGGGGCATAGCACGAGAGGAGCGATTCAGACTGAGGACAGCTTACCTGCTGCCAGGACGGGAGGAGCTGCTGCTGTCTGGGAAAACAACGCAGAGGGAGAAGCCCTGGATAAATGTGTTCCGCCCTCCCTCAGATAGGTATCCTTCTACTCTCACTACAGGATACATGTGTAGCTGAGTTCTGTATTGTTTTTTTAAGGATATTTTTATGTTGTATCAGTTGAATCTTTCAATCTCCACACACATAATGATTGTGGAGATTATCTGCAGAAATGTCACTCTTCTATTCAGTTTGTTACTTCTTTCCATATTTATTCATAAAACACAGATCTGCTTCAAGCTGTTTATCACAGCTTTAAATTAAGATACAAGCACATGTGACAACTTCATACAGCATATTTGAGCTTCAAAGGCATATCAGATAAAGCTGCACAAATGGATGTAAGTTAGATTGGAGAACTGTTGATCAGTTAGCCTGCAAATCTCAGCACATGAGGACAACAGTGGCTGTTTAGTTTTACATAGAGGCTAAAATCAGCTGTAGGTGCCATCAAGTTGTAGAAAAATTAGAGATGTCACTGTGACGAGCTAAAATTGTCTGAGGTTCAGCTTGTCATCAGCACCTCCACAGCATCACAGCTCATGGCCAAATGGAAATTCAGGATTCTTCCAGGTTAAAACATGATGTGATGATGCTCTTTGGGCTCCATCCTAAAGTCTTGTCTTTAATGTCAGCTTCAGAAAAGTCTTGAGCCTTGTCTTCCGTCTCTGGTTGTAAATGTCTTTTCAGGTCCAAGTTCCTGACAGATTCAGGTCCTCCACAGTCCTCTCCACGTGCACCTGCCACTGCCCCTGTTTTCATCACTTTGGCTGTGACAGAAAGACTGACCTCCGTCCTGTTTAATAAGAAAATCAAGAATCCTTTGCTGTAATATTACTGCTCAAGGGTCTCTGTTATCTTTTAGAATTGATTTTAAGGTTTTAATCCCTGAATGTTATACTCATTTTTACTCATCCAATCGGCCTTTACCTTATAAACATAGAAGAGCTCTCAGGTCTTCAGATAGTGGTCTTTTGATAGTCCCCAAAGTTAGAACTTAACAGTGAAGCATCATTTCAATACTACGGCCCTCTTCTGTAGAAAAGTCTACCTGCAGACCTGAGAGCAGCACCTGCTGTTCATATTTTTACAAGCAATCTCAAGACCTACCTTTTTAGTCTGGCTTTTAGCCAAGGATATCTATTATTATTTAATCTTATTTATATATTCATATTAACCCTTTTATAGGTTTATTTTTCAATTTCAGCTCAGATTTATCATTTGTAATTTTGTTATCCATTCATTGATTTTCTTCACACTATCCGACTTCGGTACATTTTTATCAAATTTTACCATTTTATTATTAAAGATTGTATTTTATTTACCTATTTATTTTCTTTCACTAGCAAGGACCACATCACAAATGTATGCGTTTGAAGGTTTACTGAAGATTTAGGAATATGAGAAATGACAGTTATGATCATGTGACATGAGATATGTTGAGAGATAAGCCGTCAGGAAGGACGTCGTTAGACAGGCAGAGCGATAGTCAGTGTGGGGGCTCTGTCTCATCATGTTCTGCCCGAGCTGATCTTGACCTCCACCTAGGATGAGGTGAGTGAGGAGCTGAGTGGTGAAAGAAAAAGGCATGATTAAGATTGAAGGGTGGGAGGGTGGGTTGAACAGTCACAGACAAACTGAGTGATGAGGCATGGCTGAGTATAAGTAGGCTTGTCAGCTGATTGGAGGTGTGTTTTGTGGTGTGGTCACGCTCCCGAACCTAAGTTAATACATTAACTTCATTTCACTAGAAGGGACCATACCACAAATGTATGCGTTTGAAGGTTGACTGAAGATTTGGGAATATGAGGAATGACAGTGATGATCATGTGACATGAGATATGTTGAGAGATGAGGAAGGACGTCGTTAGCCAGGCAGAGCGAGACTCAGTGTGGGGGTTCCGTCTCATCGTGTTCTGCCCGAGCTTATCTTGACCTCCAAAAGAGTAATGTTGAATGGAGATCAGCTGAGAATGGACAGACACGGATAATAAGTTGTTCTAATGAATGTGATGAGCTGAGATGTCCTATGAGTGGGAGTTGGAAGAAGCCATGAATGGTTGGTTTACTCTCAGTAACGTGGATGGAAGTTGATGCTATGGTAGGGCTGGACGATTATGGTAAAAATAAGAATCCGGATTAATTTAAATGACATTGAGATCACAATTAATATACACAATTATTCATTTATTTAAAAACTTAAGTACTGATTTAAGCTTGGATCTGTCCTGGAGCAGCTGGAGCTGTGCTAGGGCAGCTGAAGCTGATGAAGCCGAGCTGGGGCTGATGGAGCCGAGCTGGGGCTGCTGGAACTATTGGAGCCATGCTGAGGTTGCTGGAGCTGAGATAGCTGTGCTGAAGCCACTGGAGCTGTGCTGAGGCCGCTGGATTAGCTGGAGCTGTGCTATAGCTGCTGGAGCTGTGCTGGAGTTGCACTATAGCTGTGCTGTAGCTGCTTAAGCTGTGTTGGAGCTGCTGGAGTTGTGCTGGAGCTGCTAGAGCTGTGCTGGAGCTGCTAGAGCTGTGCTATAGCTGTGCTGGGGCTGCTGGAGCTGTGCTAAAGTTGCTAGGGCTGCTCGAGCTGTGCTGTAGGCTGTGCTGGAGCTGCTGTGACTGTGCTGAAGCTGTGCTGGTGCTGCTGGAGCCGAGCTGGAGCAGCTGGAGCAGCTGGAGCTGTGCTGGAGCTGTGCTGGAGCTGCTGTAGCTGGTAGAGCTGTGCTGTAGCCGTGCTGGGGCATTTGGAGCAGCTGCAGCTGTGCTGAAGCAGCTGAAGCCAAGCTGGTGCTGCTGGAGCCAAGCTGGAGCCGTGCTTGAGCAGCTGGAGCGGTGCTTGAGCTGGAGCTGCTAGAGATGCTGGAGCTGCTGAAGCTGGAGCTGAGCCATCGTTGTGGTTGTGTTTGTGGTTGTAGTCGATATTGTTGTAATGCTATGGTTGTAGAAGGGAGGGGGAGGGGGAGGGGTGACAGGATGGATAAGTTGGAAATGGAGAAGATTGAGAATAGCCGCACTGGTTCATCTGCAATGAGCCATTGGGAAACTCATGAGATTGGCTATGACAGAGGGAAAGGAGCCACGATGCAAGCTGTGGCTGCTGTGCTGATAGAAAAGAAGAAAAGGGATGGGATGGAAGCATGCATGTGCATGGGATGATGTGAGCCTGCGAGCGCAGGGTGAGTCGATGTGTGAATGGAATACGACCTGATTCCCGACGGAGGGAGCTGTAGAGAAGAGATTGACAAAGACAAAAGAAATGCATTTGGGGTAATGGGGAAGGGAGGGGGTGGGGAGGGGAAGGGAGGGTTGATAGGATAGATTAGTTGGGAATGAAGAAGATTGAGAATAGCTGGACTGGTTTATCTGCAATGAGCTACTGGGAAACTCATGAGATTGGCTATAACAGTAGGAAAGGAGCCACGCTGCAAGATGTGGATGCTGTGCTGATAGAAAAGAAGAAAGGGAAGGGATGGAAGGATGCATGTGCACGGGATGATGTGAGCCTGCGAACACAGGGTAAGTCAATAGCTGTGTTCGAAGTCGTTCCCTATCACGGATATAGTGCACTATATGGTGTGTTTGCCATTTTGTAGTGTTGTTCGAATTCTCAGCAGTTAATTTCATTCACTATCCAGTGCACTACAAAATACCCAGAATGCACGTCAAATGTGTGTGTACATACAATGAACCCTATATTGTACTTCGTATACCACGTATACCACAATGCAATGGGGTTGTGTTTTTCCAAAGAAGAAGAGAAAGAAGACTGTTCGGAGCTAGATGTAAAAAGAAAAAAGGTTTTGGTATCTTTAACATGTTTGAAGGATAGCTCTTTTACGTCTTTTAGCGGCTTGAAAGAGCTTCAGAATTTGCTACTCATCCTTCTAAGTGCCCGGCTTGTTTTTTGTTTGTTTGTTGTGTTTACGTGATCTTTGGCATGTCCATTTACATCACAGGGATATCCAGCTCTTCTACAGACGCTGAAAATTTCATTGTAGTGTCCGAAATGTCATTTGGTCATTACCTACAGTATGTAGTACACTATTTTATTTACACTACATAGGGAATAGTGAGTGAGTGAGTTAGTGAGTGAGTGAGTGAGTGAGTGAGTGCGTGAGTGAGTGAGTGAGTGAGTGCGTGAGTGGACGATCTCGAACACAGCTTATGAGTGAATGTAATACGATCTGATTCCCGACAGAGGGAGCTGTTGAGGCTGGCTGGCAACGAGGTCATGAGGTCGTGTGTCATCAGCGTCGATGATTGGCTCTGGTGCGAACCCGGAAGCTGGACTGTGAGATGAAGCAGCGGTGTGTATGGAAGTTGAGCAGAGATAGATTAGTCTGGATTATGGTCGGTGCGCTGGCATGGGATGCCCCTCGTTTTCAGGAACCGACGGAGGTGAGTGATGGTCCACTTCCTGAAGGCGATTGGTCTGAGAACGTGATGCCGGTCGGGATGAGGGCACGCGGCACCGATATGCTGGAGATGAGCAGTCGGAGTGTATTGAGGAGGGTTGCCGTGTGTATTGTCTTCTGTCTGAAGATCTTCGTGGGGTTGAGCCTTAAGATCTTGCGGTAGTTGGAAGTATCGTGGTCGGAAGCTGTATGGACGTGACTGGCAGGCGGTACACGGACCACAAGGCTCTGCTGTGAGGCTGGTTCTGGTTGGAATCTGGCTGTTAGAGGAGGGTGCCTGGTTGGAAAAGTTCGTCTGGGCCGTGAATATGGAGTTCAGGGTCGATGGTAAGTGGTTGCTTTTGGTTCGGTGTGTTATGCGATCAGCGTGCAGCGTGGTCTGTCCGTCTTGAAGAGTCACAGATAAACTGAGTGATGAGGCATGGCTGAGTATAAATAGGCTTGTCAGCTGATTGGAGGTGTGGTTTGTGGCGTGGTCCCGCTCCCGAACCTAAGTTAATACATTAACTTCATTTAGTATGCTTATTTACTGATTATAATCCCATTTCTTATTAGTATTTTTATTGTTATATTAGTCTTAGCTCCAGTGTTGCCTCATTGTTAATTGAAGATGGTGCTTCCTCAGTCCTCTTACTCAGTTTTCTGTTAGAGGCAGGAGCCATCAGGCCACTACAGCAGCACTGAACTGGGTGAGATGGGGCCAAAGAAGGTGAGCACAATTACAGAAGATGAAGTTGGGGAAATCAAGAAATCTCTTAATTTTGTGTCAGAAGAGATTTCTGATATTTTAGAACAGAACAGGCGCTTGCAGTCCAGCTCCTTTTCTCGCGCCGCTCATTCAGATCCTTTTTTTAACCCCCACAGTGTCCCCCCACCTCCTGCCACAGGTGAGTGTGATCAGCTAATCAGTCCCTCAGTTCACCGCCAACACAGGGCCTCTATCCCCCTCAAGTGACCACAAAGTGCACAACATAGTCAAAACATAGTCTCACTACATTATTATTAACGTGGTTGGTGCAGTGTTTCTGGACTTGAAGAAAGCATTTGACACTGTAAGTCATGAAATACTTGTTAGTAAACTAAAACATCAATTAAAATGTTCCGCCATTGCTGTTATTTGGCTTAGCTCATATTGAGAATATCGACAACAATATGTTCGCTTACAGAATGTGAAAACATCTCCTCTGTACAGTAAGACTGGCCTGCTACAGGGAACAGTCCTAGGTCCTATTCTTTTTTGTCTATAGACAGTATAAATGATTTACCTACTATTTGTACAGACACTGAATGCCAAATGTATGCTGACGATACAGTGTTTTATGTCTCAGCAAAGAACCCCCATCAAGCTTCAGAGATCTTAAGCAGACAGATAGTTAGTGTTTCAGAATGGTTGCAAAGGAACCACAACACTTAATTACAAAAAACAGTCTCAATGTGCTTTTCAATAAGAAAGAAAGTCCCAGATAAATTTCACATCGCTATTGATGCAAAAGAAATAGATGTGGTAAATGATTTTAAATATTTAGGTGTAACTTTAGACTCCCGACTTAAGTTTGATTTACAAATAAAGAAATTATCCAAACCTGTCAAAACCAGTCTGAACTGCTTTAGACATATCAGGTCATGTCTGTCTTTTAAGGCAGCTCATTTATATCTGCATGCCATGGTTCTTTCACATTTGTCCTATTGCATCACTGCCTGGGGCCGGGCCATGGACTCAACTACAAAACCTTTATTTTCACTTTATAAGCAAGCTTTGAAATTTTTAGACCAGATTCTACAAAAATGGCACCACTGCAAAATTATTGAGAAATATAATTTGTTGACCTTTTCCAACTTTATAAAATTATCCTTTCTTAAAGTTTTTTTTTAAGTTCTTAAATAGACTGGCTCCACAAGTGATGTCTCAGAACTTTACAAAGACAGACAGCTGGAGGACAAAAACAAGGAACATAACAAAACAAAACTGTAAAATCCAAAGGTGCAGGACAACATTTGGGCAGTCATCCCTCTCAGTATAAGGCACACACTTGAGGAATTCCTTACCATCTGAAATTAAATCTCAAACAGAACTTAAAAAGTTTAGCGCACAAGTTAAACAGTGGCTTAAACAGCAGCAGAAATGTGAACATAAATTTCTCAAAAGGAATTATAAGTATACTATTTTAATCATCTTTAATGTTAAATGTACCTTTTGTTTTAGCCTCTTATTTACTACAACTGTGTCTATTTATTCATGCTACTCAATGACTATATTCACTGTATTACTGTCTTTGTATGATTGTTTTTGTATTCTGTATATTTTATTGTACTCTAAATCCTGACCAGGGACAAAGACTGCAAATTAGCTGAAGCTACATGTCTTATATACATTCACATTTTCCCATTTTCTGTGGCAATGTTGTACGTATCGTCCCTGTCAAATAAACATTAAATACACTGCTCACAAAAATTAAATGAACACTTTAAAGAAACACGTTAGATACTTCAGATCTCAATATGAAGTTGGATATCTATACAAATAACGACAGGGCAATGTCTTAGGAACAAAAGGATGCCAAGTCTTTTAATGGAAATAAAAGTTTTCAGCCTACAGAGGGCTCAATTGTGTAGACACCCTAAAATCAGAGTGAAATGAAGATGTGGCAGGCTAGTCCATTTTTTCCAAAACTTAATTTCTGCAACCCAAAATGCTTTTCAGTATCTTGTGTGGCCCCCACGAGCTTGTATGCGTGCTTGACAACGTTGCGGCATGCTCTTAATGAGACGACGGATGGTGTCTTGTGGCATTTCCTCCCAGATCTGTGTGAGGGAATCCCTGAGCTGTTGTACAGTCTGAGGAGCAACCTGGCGGCGCCTAATGGACCGAAACATAATGTCCCAGAGATGTTCTATTGGGTTTAAGACAGGGGATCCTGAAGGCCATTCAATTGTTTCAGTTCCTTCATCCTCCAGGTACTGCCTGCATACTCTTGCTTGAGGCCGGGCATTGTCGTGCATTAGGATGAAACCAGGACCTACTGCACCAGCGTAGGGTCTGACAATGGGTTCAGGGATTTCATCTCGATACCTTGTGGCAGTCAGAGCACCATTTTCTTGGCAGTAGAGGTCTGTGCGTCCCTCCATGGATATGCCTCCTCAGACCACCACTTACCCACCACCAAACCTGTCATGTTGAACGACGCTGCAGGCAGCATAACGTTCTCCTTGTCTTCTCCAGACTCTTTCACGTCTATCACAGGTGCTCAGGGTGAACCTGCTGTCGTCTGTGAAAAGTACAGGGCGCCAGTGGCGGACTTGCCAATTCAGGTGTTCTTGAGCAAATGCCAGTCGAGCTCCACGGTGCTGGGCAGTGAGCACAGAGCCCACTACAGGACGTCGGGCCCTCAGGCCACCTTCATAAAGTCTGTTCCTGATTGTTTGGGTAGAGACATTCACACCAGTGGCCCTCTGGAGGTCATTCTGTAGGGCACGAGCAGTGCTCAGCCTGTTCCGCCTTGCACAAAGGAGCAGGTATCGGTCCTGCTGATGGGTTGAGGACCTTCTACGGCCCTGTCCAGTTCTCCGAGAATAACCACCAGTCTCCTGAAATCTCCTCCATGTTCTGGAGATTGTGCTGGGAGACACATTAAACCTTCTTGCTGCAGCACGTGTGGATGTGCCATCCTGGAGAAGTTGGACAACCTGTGCAACTTCTGTAGGGTTAAGGAATCGCCTCATACTGCCAGTAGAGATAATTACTCAAGCCAAAACCAGCACGAGTGGAAAACCAGCCAAAAAAGATCAAGAGGGAGAAACCTGAAATGACCTCCACATGTGAAACCAGTCCTGTTTTGAGGGTTTTCTAATTGTTGCCACTGTGCACCTGTTGTTAATTCCATGAAAACCAATACAACTGAAAGTGATTAACGATGCCCTCAGCTGCTTAACCAACCAGAAAATTATCAGACAGGTTTAATTGATTTCATGCCAGGCCCAATAAAAAAAAGTGTTCCTTTAATTTTTGTGAGCAGAGTAAAAACATTATGATTAGGGGCTTGGAAACCAGACTCAGGTTGGAAACCGTCCAACTTGCTCAACCAAAAAGCTCATAAACGGTACAGAGATTGAAAGAATATCTGAAATCAAATTTATTGGTGTGATAATAGATGAGAAACTGGGCTGGAAATCCCACGCTAATTACATCAAAGGAAAAATATCCAAGTCACTTGCAATTTTATATAAAGAACAATATTTTCGAAATAAATCTTCCTTATACATTTTGTACTGCTCTTTCACACTCCCATCCATGAGTTACTGTGTTGAGGTGTGGGGGAATACATACAAAACAAACACAGAGTCGGTCTTCATCCTACAGAGAAGAGCAATAAGAATCATAAACAAAACCACATACAGACAACCAACAAACTAACTTACTACATTAAATTTAAGGATCTGGTTGATTATAAAACTATGAAAATTATGCATAAAGTTAAAAATCATGAGCTACCAAACAGAATCCAAAGGTTATTTCAACTGAGAAAAGACACACATCATCTTCAAGGAAATTTTGTGTTCAAAAAACAACCTGTGAGAACAAATATGAAACTTGCTGTGTCTCAGTTACAAGAGTTACATTATGGAACAGCTGCAGTGATGAAGCGAAATCACGTAAATCAATAGGTAGGTTAAAATACATCTTCAAAACTGAAACATCAAACACATTCAGAATGAAAAAAACAAAGAGTAAATCATTAACATCATGGGTATTGTTTAACCAGTGACATGTCACTATTGTCTTTGTTTTGAAATTTGTTGTGTTTGTTGATATTTGTCTGAGCCTTTTGTTGCTTTTAGTTGCTAAATATATTTTTGGCTATGACCTGAAGAGGCTTCAGGGTAAACTTAAGACATTATGAAAAGGAATAAGGAGTGGGACTAGATAAGTTTGTTACTTCTTTCTACACCCTTTTCAAACTGCATCTGTCATATTTCTTTGCAAAGATAAATGAGAGTAGAAAAAATACAGTAATAGCTATTTGTCGTTGCATACCTCTATATATTTATTTTGTTGGATTTGAATAGATGTATTCATTTGTACGTTTTCCATTAAAGTTCAAAATAATTATTCATCATCATCATCAGAATCTCTTCCTCATGTCTTTGTATGTGTGTGAGTGTGGTGGAGCTTTAAGCAGAATTTCAGGAGCAGGACCACACCTTAACCACGCCTCTTCCTGTGTTCCTATAATTTCTAACCGACCATTTCCCTCTTTAGTTTCGCATACTTGACCCCCCCCCCCCCCCCCTCCCTCCCCTTATTTAAAAATTTTCTTCCTTCTTTCCTCAGGGCCTTAAAGAGGTGGTTCGGGAGCTACAGCTAATTCCCCATGAAGTTTCTGCAAACCGTTATCCCCTTCACGTACCTACTATGTTGTTTGTCATCCACTGTACGCAATAAATAATTGTCAAATTCATCCTGTTGGTGGTTTGGTCCTTGCTCGTGAATGTGCTGTATGTGGATTATTAGGGTGGTGGTGGGTTGTATTTTTCATTGTATGCTATTTTAAACTTATTTATTTTAATTTATGCTGTTTCTTTGTCAGGCACTTTGCACAAAAACATTTATGATAAGTGCTATACAAATAGAGTTTGATTGACTGATCTCTTTGGAACCATGAGGACGGTACACTTCAGATTTTATTTCAACCACAGGAGCTTAAGCTTTCACTTTACAATGGACTCTCATATGTCTAGACAAAGTCGCTCTTTGTCTAAACCTTCTATCACACTGTGAGCAGCTGTAGGGTTCCTCTCCATTGTGAACTCTCATATGGTCAGTCATACTACATTTTTGTCTAAAATTTTTGCCACACTGAGTGCAGCTGTAGGGTTTCTCTCCAGTGTGAATTGTCATATGCTTTGTCAGACTATTTTTCCATTTAAAACTTTTACCACACTGTGAGCACCTGTAGGGTTTCTCTTCAGTGTGAACTTCCATATGGTCAGTCATATTTCTTTTTTGTCTAAAATTTTTGCCACACTGAGTGCAGCTGTAGGGTTTCACTCCAATGTGAATTGTCATATGCGTTGTCAGAGTATTTTTTCGTTTAAAACTTTTACCACACTGCGAGCAGCCAAATTGTTTCCCTCCAGTGTGAACTTTCATATGGTCATTCAAAGTACTTTTATGTCTAAAATTTTTACCACACTGAGTGCAGCTGTAGGGTTTCTTTCCAGTGTGAATTGTCATATGCTCTGTCAGACAAATTTTCCATTTAAAACTTTTACCACACTGCGAGCAGCCAAATTGTTTCCCTCCAGTGTGAACATTCATATGCACAACCAGACTACGTTTTTGTCTAAAATTTTTACCACACTGAGTGCAGCTATAGGGTTTCTCTCCAGTGTGAATTGTCATATGCCCTGTCAGATTAATTTTCCTTTTAAAACTTTTACCACACTGCGAGCAGCCAAATTGTTTCCCTCCAGTGTGAACATTCATATGCACAACCAGACTACGTTTTTGTCTAAAACTTTTACCACACTCAGTGCAGCTGTAGGGTTTCTCTCCAGTGTGAATTGTCATATGGTCAAGCAGATGACCTTTTTGTCTAAAATTTTTACCACACTGTAAGCAGTTGAGGGGTTTCCCTTCTGTGTGTATTAATTCAAGAGACTCTTCAAGTTTCATTTTTTTACCACGTATGGAGCAGCTTTGTGATTTTTGTTCTGTCACTTCCCTCCAATCAGCACTGTCATCAGTCTCTGCTTCAGAACAGTCTTCAGTCTCTGATTGTGCATCTCTCTGGTGGTCAGAGTATCTGTCTGCCTCTGGTCCACACTCCTCTCCATCAGCTCCTCTCTCCATCTCTTCAGTTTTAATTTCATGGAGCTGTGAGAACTGAGGCTTCTCTCCATCATCTTCACTCTTCACAGGGACAGGAGCAAAAGTGAATTTGATATCAGCTTCCTCTGGTCCTTGAAGCTGCTCTCCCTCCTGACTGCTCCAGGGTTCCTCTGGTTCCTCTTTAATGTGCAGAGGCTCAGTCATCTTCTGGTTCAGACTGGAGCTCCTCTCCTGCTGCTCTGAAGGAACCTCCTTTTTACTCTCTCAAGGCTGCTGGACCTCCTCACAAACCTGTAAAATACAGAAGCACAGAATTTTCAGAGACTGGTAAATGGACTTGAGCATAGAAAGAGCTTTCCTTGTCTTTCTCACTACTCAAAGCATTTTTACAATACAAGCCACATCAACCCTTTCAAACAAACTTCCAACTCATTCACACAAAGTGGGAGCCCACTTTGGTGAAGTGTCTTACTGAATGACACACTGACATGTGACAGACAGAGCTGGGCTTGAACCTACAACCTTATGATAATTAACAGAGCAGGTAAGATTTTCCCACTGATCTTAAAATCAGGATGATGCTTATTATTAAAGTGCTGAAGGTTTAACGTGATCTCTTAAATGTTTTTTTCTCTTCTGACTATGTGAAGGGCAGAGTGTGTTTATTAATCAATTATCTTGTCATTTTTCTGAATATAACTGAACATTCTGAACATTTGTGCCTGAATGTGATGCCCCGGATTAAGTGAGCCTCCACCCCATTGTCCGTGAACCAGAGTGTTTATTCTGCCTCTCCAGTTTGATATTAGCAAACACATTGCTTTGATTCCCCCAGTTCGTGAATCTGAGATTGATTCCTGTTTCAGTGCTGTTGAGCCAATTGCAGCTGCTCTAGAATGCAAAATTGTGGGCAAAGCGCAAGAAGTGTATGCAAGTTTGTCAAATTTTAAATGATGATGTACTCAACAAAATTGTGCTTCAGGCCTGCGAGCTGGTACCTGAACCAACAGACAAAAATTTAGATAAAATGTTAACACTGCCAACCAAACCTATGCAAAACTTGCAAAGTGCCATCGCCATAGGACGCGGGGCAGCAGGTTGTCCTGCTCCCCTCCCGCCGGAGTCATAGCGCTGGGGAACAAATTCAACATCCTGGACCTCGAGGAGTTTCCCCCGCTGGCAGCGGATCCATCCGTCCTGCCGCCTCCAGTCCGCCCTCAGTGCCGTGGCTCCGGTGTCAAAACTCATACCGGGCTGCTGCAATTCACTCCGGCTTCCAAACCGAACGGGGACGGGGTTCCTGGCGACCATGGATCTCCACCACCTCTGAGGCTACTGCAGGAGACAGAGCTCGGGTCGCTACCCCAGCTACCACCTGCAGCACCAGCCGGAGTCTCTGCTGCTCCCCTCCGTATGCCTGGTTGGACCACCGGGCGTGCGCTGGGGGGCTCCACTGCTGACTCCGCTCCCGCCATCTCCATGCCGTGCTGGCCAGCCCGCCGTGAGGTGGGAGACCCCGCTGGCGCGCCCTTCAGCGGGAGCGCACTTGGTAAGCACAGAGGTGACTCGGCTCCTGCAAACGGTGCTTTGGCGCTTCCCAGTCCGTGTAGGTCTGCGGCGACCCGTCTTCCAGCAGCCAAGCCTGAGCCGACCGTGCTGATCCTCAGCACGTCGATGGTTGGGCACGTGCGAGTAAACAACGGTCACACCTCTTGCCACCCAGGTGCACTCGTCAGAGACATCACAGACTCTGCCCCCAACATCCTCTGTCATCACCCCTCCATATTAACTGTCGTTGTTCACGCAGGCACAAATGACCTGAGACTACAACAGTCTGAGACACTTAAAGTCGACTTCATAACCCTCATCACCACAATCCACAGTCTCAATAAACAGGTCATAGTTTCAGGTCCCCCCCCACCACCCCGTTTTGGAGACATCAAATTCAGCCGCCTTAGACTCTTGCACAAATTTCTCAAATCCTACTGTACTGCTCACCATATCCCATATGTTGACAATTTTCTTGCATTTTACAATAGACCTGGACTGTTCAAAAAAGACTGTCTCCATCCCAACTTCACTGGATCACGCCTTCTGTCACAAAACATAGAACTCACACTGGAATCCACATGACAATATGCTCAACATACCTCTCCCTCACCATCCACCATTGCTCCAAAAGACAGTTCACTCATCCCCGTAATTATCAGCAGAGAGCAGCCTATGCATAAAACCCATAAATCCTCCATAAACCTCAATAATCTTAAACCTGTCCCGAAAATGTTATCGCCACAAAAACCCCCCAGTTAATCAGCCCCCAGTTACCACAAACATGGCCCTGTTGAATGTCCGCTCTCTGCTGAACAAGTCTTTTATTGTAGATAATCTGATTTTAGAGCACAAACTTGAGTGTCTGTTTTTAACGAAAACTTGGCTGGGTACGGATGCACCAGTTGTTCTCACTGAGGCCTCCCCACCTAATTTTAACTTTGCTTTTTCAACAAGGAGTGGTAAAAGGGGAGGTGGCACTGCTTCAATTTCAATGAACACTCTGGCCACCAAACCTGTTTTATTTCAACAATACACAAGTTTTGAATATCACTCCATTGTTTTTAACAACCCTAAAATTTTATCTGTGACAGTTTACAGGCCACCAAAAAAGTGCAGCCTTTTTATCCCCCAATTCTCAGAATTTTTATCTATTTTACACAATTCATATGATATGATTATTTTAACCGGTGATTTTAATGTTCACATAGATAATATTTTAGACCCTGTTTCCAGGGAATTTTTAAATGTTCTTAACTATATGGATTTTAAACAACACGTCATGCACCAGACACACATCAGAGAACACAGCCTGGACCTGCTCATCACTTATGGCCAGTCTGCCAGTGTGTCCCCTGTTGTTGACTTGGCTGTCTCTGACCACTTCTGTGTGTTTTTTAATATCACCATTTCTATCGAGCGGGAGACCTCTGTGAGAACTGTGAGGAAGTGTCATCTGACCCCTGGGGTGGCTGCAAATTTTATCACTGTTTTAGAAAAATGCCCTCCAATTGTTCTGCCTGCCCCCTGTGATTTTATTGTGGAGAATTTTAACAGTAAACTGGAATGTGCTCTCAACGCAGTTGCACCACTTAAATTAAAAAAGGCTCACTCTAAGCCTGTAACCCCATGGGTAAATGAGGAAGTCAAGAAACTGAAAAGAAAATGCAGGGTGGCAGAAAGAAAATGGAGGAAAAATGAAATCACAATTAATCATCAAATTTATAAAGAACACCTCAAATCATACAACCTTGCTGTTAAAAAATCAAGAAATTCATATTTTGCAAAACTAATCACAAACAACAAAAACAACCCAAAAGTACTTTTTTCTACCATTGATCATCTTTTTAACCCTGATTTTAATAAATTTAACCTAACTCCTACAAACAGTCTCTGTGAGGAGTTTGCAGCCCACTTCAGGGGTAAGACTGACACTATCAGAAGTGACATTTTATCCTGTATAACTACTGCTTTTAATCCATCTGAGTGTCTGTCTTCACCCGAGGAAACACTGGACAGTTTTGTCCTGGTTAATGATGAGATGCTTTATGAAGTTTTCTCCTCTATGAAGCCCACCACATGTCTTTTAGATCCAATTCCAACTACATTTTTTAAGTCATTTTATGGATCTTTTAGAGACGAGCTTTTAACCATGATGAATTTCTCTTCAGACGGGGGTCTTTCCAGCTGCATTTAAGGCGGCGGTGGTGAGGGCCCTACTGAAGAAGAGCAATTTAGATTTTAATAGTTACAGACCAGTGTCTGACTTGCCATTTTTAAGTAAAGTTTTAGAGAAGCTAGTTTTTAACCAGCTCAATTCATTTTTAAATTCACATGATATTCATGAGGAGTGTCAGTCTGGTTTTAGGGTAAACCACAGTTACAGAGACCGCCTTAACAAGGATTTTAAATGATTTTAGATTAAATTATGATGCACAGAAGGTGACAGTGTTGGTTCTACTGGATCTTAGCGCTGCCTTTGATACAGTAGACCACACTATTCTTTTAAACAGACTTAAACACCTTTGTTGGCCTCTCTGGCACTGAACACAAATGGTTTACTTCCTACCTCACAGACAGAACATTCTTGGTAAGTGTAGACACATGCTCTTCTCCAGTCCATAAAATCACATGTGGTTTGCCCCAGGGTTCTGTCTTAGGTCCTGTACTTTTTAACCTGTACATGCTCCCTCTTGGCGGTGTCATCGGGAGACATGGAATTAACTTTCACAGTTTTGCTGATGATACACAGCTTTACATCTCCATGTCTCCTGATGACACCAGGCCAATGGATGCTCTTTTAAACTGCATTTTAGAAATTAAATCATGGATGGCAGAAAACTTTCTCCAGCTTAACCAGGACAAAACTGAGGTTTTTAGTCATCGGTCCTGAGGCCCAGAGAGAGAAGCTTTTACCCAAATTACAGGCACTGTCTTTTAATCCTTCATTCCAAGTAAGAAACCTGGGTGTAATATTTGACTCTGACCTGACTTTTATTCCTCACATTAAGAATATTACAAAAATAGGTTTTTATCATTTAAAGAATATCGCCAGAGTCCGCCCCATTCTCTCTCGGGCTAACACGGAGACGCTAATGCATGCTTTTATCACTAGTCGTATTGACTACTGTAATGCCCTGCTCTCTGGTCTTCCAAAAAAGAACATCTCAGGTTTACAATTACTTCAAAATTCAGCAGCACGTGTCCTGACTAAGACCAGAGGGCGGGCCTACATTACTCCGGTTTAAAAATCACTGCATTGGCTCCCCGTGTGTTTCAGGATTGATTTTAAAGTTCTTTTATTGGTTTTTAAATGTCTTAATGGTCTTGGGCCTTCTTATCTTTCTAAACTTCTTTTACCTTACGAACCCTCGCGGACCCTGCGCTCCTCCGGCAGTCAGCTCCTAGTCATCCCAAAAGTCAGGACACACACACATGGCGAGGCGTCTTTTCAGTTTTATGGCCCTCGACTGTGGAACAGCCTGCCGGAGGACCTCAGGGCCGCAGAGAACATTCATGTTTTTAAGAGCAGGCTCAAGACACACCTTTTTAGCTTAGCTTTTAATTAAGATTTTATTTATATTAGGTTTCCACTTTGTTTTTATTTATAGATTTTACTCATTTCTTATCTTAATGTTTTACTTATACTATTTTAGGGTCTGGTTCTTAGTTTTATTGATATCTTAGTTTTTACTTATTTTATTCTTTTATCATTAGGATCTCCAGTGTTTCCTCTGTGAGAGCCCTCTGCACCAGGAGTTGTGGTTGACTGTGGCTGCAGGACTCTGTCTCGTAGGTTCCTGGAGGATTTTTGAGGTCCATCATCTCTCCTCTGGGTTCTGCGTCGGTGTCTTGTGGCTGTGGTCGACTCTCAGCTCCTGGTGCAGACGGCTCCTCCGATGACGCTCTCTCACCCAGTTCATATGTACTCAGCCTTTGTTCTTGTTCTTAGCTTTTTGCACTGTTTTGGTCTATGTGTGTTTATGTGTATGAGTGTGTGGGGGTGAGTGTGCGTGTGTGTGTCTGTTAGTGAGTGCATGAGTGAAGTCTTATGTCCATTTGTGTGGGTAATTTATATAAACAGGGGTGGGAAGGTGGGTTTAAGGGAATGTTTTTAATTTTCTCTATGTAAATTACTTTGAGATGCATTCATTGTATGAAAGGCGCTTTATAAAGTTTGATTGATTGATTGATTGATCATTATTATCGCGGTATTGTTGCAGTGTGCTCAAAATGTTCAAAAAGTACTTTTACACACAATTTAATCACTTAACCCCTTCAATATTATTATCATAATGGTTCTTTTTTGTCTTTTTTATCAATAATGTGTCAAGAAATGCCCTTTGAGTACATTTTTATCCTTCTTTTATGAGAAATAAAAATAAAGAATCCTGGAAAGTATTTGTCATTATTATGTTATTAACGGTGTGATTACGAGAAAACAAAACAACTGAACTTTAAACAGGATTCCCTTTATAAACAATTTTAAATGAACAAGTTCAAACTTTTGAGATGAAAAAAAATGAGCTTAAACTATTTCATATACACTCACACATTTTTGTTTGTCTACAGCATTAGTGTCCATGTTACAGCTCCTTACATTAGACCATGTCCAGGACTTTTTTTTAAATGACGATAGTCCCTGAAGGAATTAACCCCCTTCATGATTCTCTTCTGGTCTCCCCTCTCCCTGGCAGATCTCCTTGGTATTTTCTCCTCTACATATTTCCAAATAACGATCGATGGAATCCATAAAACACGAACTTTGACGAAAAAAGACGATCTATGTCAAAATACAACGAATACACGGCAAAACAAAGGCAAGATCACGCTCCAGAATGATACTAATTCTGTTATTTCTAAGATTTATACATTTTTGGATAGAATTACTGATAAGTCACCTGTTATTCTCTCAGGTATGGCTCACTGAATCCTCCCTCTCTCTCTCTCTCTCTCTCTCTCTCCCTACGGATCCGTCAGTTCATTTACTCGAAGAGTTCCTGCCGTTGAAATCACGCACGTCTTTTTCTTTCACTGCAGCTTCGTGTTAAGACAAGGAGACTGTCATGTATCAGTTTCCCCTCAGCATCCTTGTAAAAATCCAAAATTCAACCAGACTTCAGAGTCCGTTTCGAGAAAACTCTGCTGTGGCTTGAACTTTGCTCTCAGACTCAGAGGCCAAACAATGCAAACTGCGCATGCTCGCACCGGCTTAGGCTGTTTAATCAAGGACAGAGACATAGGTCCAGCTTTTCCAGGCAAACAGCAGCATCACCGTGAGTTATTGACACAGGGTGTCCATAAAATTTTACCGCGGTTTACTGTTTTACCGGTAACCGTTACATCCCTAGTTCCCAGGGGACAGTCCTGTCTCTGTTCCTCTTCCTCCTGTACACCACAGATTTCAGCCACAACACTGAGACCTGCCATCTTCAGAAGATTTCTGATGACTCAGCTGTAGCGGAGTGTATCAACAGGAGTGATGAGGACCAGGACTGTGGTGGGTGGCGTTGTCTCATGGTTTGAGTAGAACCACCTACAGGTCAACATGACAAAGACCAAGGAGCTGGTTGTGGATCTGAGAAAGGAAAGGAGTCCAGAGGCCCCCATTTTCATCCAGGATGTCCAGTTGGACAGTTATTTGGACCACAAACTGGCCTGGACCAGGAACACCAAGGCTGCCTACAAGAAGGGCCTGAGCTGCCCGTTCTTCTCCAGGAGGTTGAGGTCCTTTAACATCTGCAGGACGATGCTGAGGATGACCTTTGAGGCTGAGGTGGCCAGTGCTGTCCTACATGCACTTGTGTGCTGAGGCAGCAGGCTTCGGGGCAGCAGGCTCAGGGAAGCAGACACTATTACCCCTTTAGACTGGTGACAATCAGCTCCTGTGTGCAGTTTGAAAGGGTTTAATCTGCATTTCAACCCAGGTTGCTTAATGCTGCAAGCGACAAAGGGTTTAATCAGCTTGTGTCTGATTGGTTTCAGTGCGAACATCACACCCAGGTTGACCCGCTACTTTACGGATAAAGTCGACATTACGTCACCACAGTTCCCCTAATTCCATCTGCCTTTGTGGCAGACTTATCTCATTGTGTTCATATTGTTAATAGTGTTGATGTTAACAGTGTAAATTCCCTTGGCTAGTCCATAGTCTCACATGCTGTTTACTCACCTTCAAAATGAAGTTGATTCACAGCTGATTCTGCAATGTGTTTTCCTATTTTCATTTATTTTTATTCTCTTATCTATTTTAATGTCTTTTTCTATTCCTACTGATAAACTTTGTATAAAAGGAACTGAAACAATGGAAACTCCTCCTGGGGGATAAAAAAAGAAAATAATTTTGATTCTGATTTTTACAAACACCAGTACTTATTGTTTGACTCCTTTACATGAATATCTTAATCAACTGGAAAAGCACTTGGAGAGCACAGACCTCTGCCAGCGCCACAGTCCCCACCCATATTGTGATTTTAACCATAAATATTTGTCTTACCTTTATTTCATCAAAATATTTAGATTCCTTGACCATGAAAACATACCATTAGCAATTGGATTCATAATGATATCAATTTAAGTTCAGTCGTTATTCACCAAAATCACATTTTTCGTCATGGCGGCCAGACGCTGATCCGGATCAACACCAAAATCGAATCAGTTCTTCCTTTTCCCATGCCGAGCATTTCCTGATAATTTCATCAAAATCCATACATTATCTCGAACAAGCATAAATCGTGTCAACTGGACCAACCTCGTGTGAGTTTCTACTCACACGAGGTTGGTCCAGTTGACACGATTTACGCTTGTTCGAGATGAGTCATGACCTGGATGACTGAGAATATCGTTGAGCTGCATAAGCAAGGCCTCTCGCAGCGTGCCATTGCTGCTGAGGTTGGACGAAGTAAGACAGTCATTCTAAATTTTTTTAAAGATCCTGAGCATTATGGAACAACAAAGTCAAGTGAAAGATCCAAAAAAATTACACCTGCGCTGAGCCGGAGGATCTGATTGGCTGTCTGTCAAGACACAGGGCGGTCCTAGACCCAAATTGAGGCCCTTACTGGGGCTGACTGCAGTGCAATAACCAACAGACGGCATCTGCAGGAAAAGGGTTTCAAAAACTAAAAAGGACTCAAAGACCTCGTCTTCTTCAACACCACAAAATCGCCCATTTAAACTTTGCCAGGGAGCATCAAACATGGGACATTGAAAGGTGGAAAAAAGTTTTATTCTATGATGAGAAAAAATGTAACCTTGACGGTCCAGGTGGCGTCAATGTTACTGGCATGGCAAGGAGATCCCACCTGAGATGTTTTCTACCCGGCACAGTGGAGGGGGGTCCATCAAGATCTGGGGTGCTTTTTCATTCAGTGGAACACTGGAGCTTCAGGTGGTGCAGGGTCGTCAAACGGCGGCAGGTTACGTGCAGATGTTGCAGCGGGCATCCCTCATGACTGAGGGCCCTCGTCTGTGTGGTAACAGCTGGGTTTTTCAACAGGACAACGCTGCAGTTCACAATGCTCACTTGACCAAGGACTTCTTCAGAGAGAATAACATCACTCTTTTGGACCATCCCGCATGTTCCCCTGATTTAAATCCCATAGAGAACATTTGGATGGCGAGGGAAGTTTATTAAAATGGCCATCAGTCCCAGACAGTGGATGCCCTTCATGAAGCCATCTTCACCACTTGGAGCAATGTTCCCAAAAGCTTCCTGGAAACACTTGCATCAAGCATGCCCAAATTAATTTTTGAAGTGATTAACAAGAACGGCGGAGCTACTCATTACCAAGTCCAACTGAGAAACATTTTTGTTCTGTTTTGGAGAGTTTTTTGTCATTTTTTCAGCAATGGTCTTAAACTTTGATCAGCTTCGTATTTATTATTACTTTACGTTATATTTTAAGTTATTTTTACCCTTTTTTTGTTTTATTACTACATTTCTGTGCAGATTTTTTTAATTTGGAATTTCATTTTGTTAAATGCTTTTCCTTTTATTATCCTATTTTAGCTGATTTTATTCTGCACCTGATGTTACACTTTCTCACTTTACCATATTATTTATCCAACTTTTATTCTATACTGTTATATTATCTTATTTATTTTTGTATTTACACATTTATTTATCTCACCCTCTGGTATTTTCAAGTATTTTAAGTATTAGTTTAGTTTTAGCTCCTGTGTTTCCTCATTTTTAATTCAAGATAGCGTTTACTCAGTCCTCCAATTTAGCTTTCTGTCAGATTTTCCTTTTTATGTCTTTGTGTGTTTGAGTAAGTGAGTGTGTGTATTGAATGTGACTTAGGGGAGGGGGGATTGTGGGGGTCTTAAGTTTTTTTTCATTTTAAGCAATTTTCTGCTTTTTATTCCACTCATTGTTATTTAATTTTATCTTTTTCTCATGAAAAGCATTTTGTATTACTAAATACTGTATGAAAAGTACTGTACAAATAAAGTTTGATGATTGATTCATTAACAGCCTATTTCTGTTTCCCTGTTGTTTTCAATAAATTACTTTTTCAAAGTGCTTTTTGTAACATTCCCCCTTCTTGTTTTTGCATATTGTAGCTCTATTTAAAACCTCATTCAGGTCCAAATGTGCAAAAGGTAAATTCTAGCAATTTTTCAACTGGTCTTAAGATTTTGATCAGGACTGTATATTAAACACCAGATTTGCAGTCAGGATATGTCTGAACAGAGCATGGAGATAAAACTATTTACTGTGCTTATTAAAGTACCACGTGGTTTGATTCATGAAACAGTCTGAGCTAGCTGAACGTTAGCTAAAGGCTAACCTGCTACATCTACAGTAAACACGATCAGAGAAGAAGAAAGAAAACAAACCTGCTCTCTCTTTAAGATCCTGAAACCCGGACATTTGACACTCATCCAAGTGTCAAAGAAGGAGAAGGAAACTCTGAAGACTTTTAGAGGATTAATCTGAGACAACGGGACGATATCCCTCTTTGTGTTCTTCTTCTTCCGTTTTTTTCCCTCCTTCTTCTTCCCCATTTCCGGCTTCCTCTTTCATCTTCTTAGCGTTTTTGGCGGTTAGCAAACATCGAAATGGTGCATTTCCGCCACCTAGTGGTAAGGAGTGTGGACCAGAATATCTAAACTACTTGAATGTAAAAAAAAAAAAATAATAAAAATAAAAATAAAAATAATAATAATAATAATAATAATAATAATAATAATAATAATAATAATAATAAGAAGAAGAAGAAGAAGAAGAAGAAGAATAAGAATAAGAATAATGATGATGATAAATAAATAAAAAATAGATCTGATTCTCACATTTTCTCTCCTGAGACCACTAATTAACTGCCTTCTTTGTGTTTCAAATTTTGGACAATGTATGATAACATGTTCTACTGTTTCCTGTTGTTCACAGTTGTCACACCTGCCACTTTCATGCTTTGCTATTTTAAATAAAATATATTTAACCCAAAATGTCCAAATCTTAATCTTGATATTGCTTAACTGTTTCACTTTTTTAATTCAAACTAGCTCTCCTCATTTTTCCAACCTTCTTTTGTATTCTATAATACCACCCCCCAGTTATTTCTTGCTCCCATTGTTTTTGCCACCTTTCTTTCAATCTCATCTTCACAATACCTTTCACTTCCCCTTCCCTGTAACACACTACCATGTCAACTTGACTGTCGTTTGTGGCCTTCTTTGCCTCCCTGTCTGCCTGCTCATTTCCTCTGATTCCTATATGTGCAGATATCCATAAAAACATGACTGATTCCCATCATGTGAATCCGGTACAATGTTTGTTTAATTTCTGTTAAAATATCTGGTCGACTGTCTGAGTGATTGTGTTGTAGACTGATAAGGGATGAACTGGAATCCCAGCAAATGACTGATCTTAATGGTCTTGTTTCTTCTATCCACTGTGTTGCTAGTAAAATTGCTAGCAACACTGCCACAGTTGGGACATCTCGGTTTCCCTTTACAAGTTGCAGCTATTTATGCTCATACCTCTGACATTTATAGCAGTGATGTGGGGGAGGTACATAAGCTCTGACAGGAAAACCCATGCACCCGACTGGGACAAGTTTGGGTAGTGCATTCCCCTGAACTTCAAAAAGTACTGACAGACTGTCAACCTGTTCACCATTAACTGTTTTCTGTAGTCTTTTAACTCTACTTACCTCAGCTCCGCAAATACTCCTCGAGTCTCTCCAAATCCTCATCCAAAGGAATACCTATTATCACTCCTCTCAACAGTCTCCTCTCACCCAAAATTCTCCTTTCACTCACCGTTTTCTTCCAAATACTTTCAAACTGTAACGCTTTGTTCTTCTGTCCATCTGTTTTACGAATCACAAACAAACTTCCATCCCTCAGGACTTTGGCCATTTCCAACTCTGCTATCTTTTTCTTTAACTCCCTCGATGCTATAGGACTCACCTGCCAGTGTTCATCCTCCCTTCTGAATGTTAAACTACTTTAGATTCTTCTCGCACTATCTTTTTATGAACCATGCTTCCTTCCTCATCCGAACTGTTTCTTCAAGACTTCTTTTGGTTGTCTGGTTTCTGATCATACCCCCACCTCGCCTGTTTACCCCGATCACCTTCCTTTCTGACTCTCAACTACACTCCAGCTGTCTAACTCCATGTTGTCCTCCTCCTCATCTCCATGTGTTGCCATTCTGATCCAGTCAGTCACAGACCAGTTTATGCCAACCGCCAAATCAAAATTAAAAAATATATATCACACACAAAACCATCTTGAGAATTAGGAATTTTTTGCTTGAAACACGCGCCGCTGCTCCACTTCCATCTTCCAGCTCCAATCTACTCCTCACTGCACCGAATCACCAACTGAGGGACCCTGGTGTACCACTGCCCTCCACAGGTCTTGTATTTAAATCAGATCTTCGACTACTGCCCAGATTCATGCAGGAACTTCAGCACTGCTCTGGCCAGCTTTTTGTTACAGGGTGAGGAGAAGCACGCACGTGTGCCTGATCACCACTCTCACTGAAAAAAATGGGAAAAGCGTTGTGGAGAACGCTGTTGGTGAAACTCTGATCGGACGGCTGTGACAGCAGGACAACACC